>JXSR01S020125.1:51517-68301 GCA_000969725.1 Ophiothrix spiculata | reverse complement strand
TGTTATTATTCAAGAGGTGTTGGCAAGAAATTCAATTCAATATTGGTAAGTACTCGTATGACGAGGTATGCTCATTTGGACAGAACTGTTTTCATTCCATATTATTCAAATAAGGATATCTTCGCAATGCTTGTATCAATTGTCACAATTCTTTCACCGTTTGAAAGCTTAATTCATGACCTATTTAGAAATTAACATTATTTGTTCGAAATTACTTTTGTTCTTACAATATGGCTTCTATCTAATTATTGCAGTTTTTTTGACTCGCGTGGTATATAACATTGTGGAAGTGATTTTGTATGCTAATGTATTATTTATGTAATCAAAAGAAAAAATACGGCATTCTTATGTTTATATTTTTAAATTTCAGTTCAAGATCCATCATCTGCGGTTATTTCCTCGCTTCGCAATGCATGGCTAGCCCGTGCCATAAGCTATGGTTCGAGTGCCAAAAAACGCAGTGGAAACTGTTTTCTTTTAATGTTTAACACATTTAGGATTCACAATTTCCTGAGCAGATTAGCATTATTCTTATGATCTCGGTATCAATTATAGTAAGAAAAAACCCTATACTAGAGTTTAAACAAAGTAACTTATACCATGTAAATTTCAAATGACAGGGTGTAACAAAAAGGTTTACTGCAATACGAGCGCGCTACTTCTAATACATCCACAATACAAGACAAATTAATGATTTAAAGTCAAAAGAGAGAACGTGTCGCTCGTCTCAAATGCCCTTGAATATAGTATTTCAAGAGCGCATCTCATCTAAAATGAATAAGTCGTCCTTAACTTGTCATAAGTATTATTGCTCATGGTAAAACCACTTTTTCTTTTCTCTTACTTCTTCACTCGTCACTTTTGTTTGCACTAGCATGGTAAAGTAAATGTGTTTTTATACGTATTTATTCTGATTAATTTGAAATAAAGCTTTTGATTATATGCCTCATTGATCTTTTACAAGACTCTCTTAATGCATTTTATTAATGATATTTAAGGACAACTTGGATAAGAACTTAATTTTAAAAGTGTGTCACAAACAAACGAACGAAAACCGACATTATCGTCGATAGGCATGGTGGTATATTACTCTTGTGTAGATAGTGATTATACCAGCTTTCAGGAGAATAAACATTATCATCATGATCATGAAAAAGTGTGCACGAAAATTAGATTTATAGCAAGCTGTTCATACACCAAGTTTGGTGGTAAAATAATGTTTTGCTGTCCTAGGCTTCTGAATCGGCTCTAATTATCTTTTAAAACTCAGAAAATCGTTTTTAAGGAAATTATAAATTTGTATGGTTTAAAATGTCGTTTACTTATATAGGCCTATACTATTTTAAACAGAATAATCTCTTTTTATTTGTAACGTTTATTATTTACATTTTGTTTAAATTGGTTAAATCAATAATAAAATCAAAATGTTCTTTTTTAATAAAATAATTCATACAAACAGTTTGTGCAATCTTTAAAAATGATGATGATGTTGTTGTGATGGTGGTGATAAGGTCCTTCAGTTGACATAATCATCACCATCATCATTAACAGGGTGATAATTTTGACGATAAGATTCACACTTTGAACGACAAGGAACTGTTGACTATTATTCTCGGTAAAAAAATAAAATAGCAAGATTACTTCAGCGTCTCATAAAAATGACACAATTCTGCTGCTATCAAATGCACTGAAAGAGGCAAATCACATGTTTGATTTCGATGTAGAAAACAAATATGCCTGAATGTAATTGTTGTTTGCTTCGTTCAGTGAAGTAAATATTCCAGCCGTGATGTCAATATAGTACAAAGATAGATAACGTATCATGAAAACGGGTCATGTAATGGTTTGTCTTTATAACACATTTTTGGTTTATTTCCGGGCCTTTTTTTTGTTTCGTCTGTTTGTTTATTTAATATATGTGATGACTCACCCCGAGAAGGGGGACTTTGCGACAGAACAATTTTCGAGAAACTGGTGAAAACAAGAAAGTAATAAGCATTTCCAGCAGATTTTCTATTGTAAAATTTGATTGCCTTGATCAATTTTAACAAGTAAGGTGTCATTTTGAAGCTTAAAAACGGATGAATCATCTGCAAAGTCCCCCATTTTGGGGTGGGCCATCACATATTTACACATATGTTGATCCGATTGTATGTTTTTGAGTTTAATTTTTATATAGACTAATATATTATACATAATGTTATTATATGGATTTGTTTATAAATATAATATCTTATTTATCTAAATATCTGGAATGTAATGTAGTTTAAAGTATTATGATGAAAGTGTTGATGTGTAAAACTTTGAATCTCCAATATTTGCATAATACTGTCACCTTTTCTGTAACGCAAAAAAATCTATCGTAATCCGTTCTTCAATAAATTTGAATTAGTGGGTGGTAACAATGCATAAATGACAGACATGCCTATCTAATCATCGTCCTATTTATTTAGATAGCTTGAGTAGGAGAAGGACTAACTTAATTTGTCCTTCTTTACGGACTTACAAATACCATGGCAAAAATAACGCATTGGCAAATAATGTGTGTGCCTATTTAATTACGGGAGTTTAATTGTTTATGGATAAAAGTATAATTAATACAAGCGTCATTTGAGTATTGATCTGGTCAAGGCTCTAGAAATGGTCAAAGGCATTTGACTTCATTAACTTGGCCACACATCTTGGTGCTTGGAGTAGTGAAAAAGAGAGTCGGGTAAATCGTTGGCGTATTGTATTTGTTGTTCAACCTAGTTTTCACAAGAATAGTGTTAATAAATGTTGGATATTCTAGAATAAAAGTGAATACAATTGAAGGCTTACTTTGGAAAGATTAGCACCAAACATAGGACATTTTACTAGGTATTCGGATATAGAAGCTTTGAATGTTACCTGCCCGAATTTAAATCACTAATCTCATGAGAACGTAATTCATACACGGTTTCTTAAAGGTTTAAAGCTTTTTAAGAGACCGGGGATTTAAGTTACACAGGTCAGTTGGCAGGCTACTAACATTCACACATAGCTGGGGTATCTTGCTAAGCATGAGGTGTCCCCAATGTTTTGTTAAAATATTATGGCATAAAAACACCTTTTGTACCCTCTAGTAAGTTTCTGACAAAAAAACATTATTACTACAATTCTACAATAGGTAAATGATAGCTACAGTGAATAAGTAGTTATATGTGCTTAGTTAACACCAACAAGTTATGAATTGATTGGGTTTCTTGGCAGAAAAGGATAGTTTTAACTATCGTCCGAACACCCATTGATTTAACATTGCAACAATTTACCCCGTCTGGTGTAACAACTAACCCATGTACGGGGTAGGCACGGTTACAAAACAAAAATGATACCTTCGTGAATTACCTAATAGGTAATAAGCTGTTTGATTTTTTCATACTTTTATGCCTCATATTTTAGTCAACATAAAAGGCTAACCACAGACCCAAGATGGACTCTTTTTGGGTCTTCTATTATAATTATATGGCCCGAAATGTATGATTCGGGCGTTATGTTTCTGTCCATTTCGTATGGTTTTTGGTTCATTTGAGCACGTTGACCAAAAGTAAGGGATCTCTTTAAAACTCAACCGGCGGTTGCTATTGTTATAAACAATGGCAACCGCCGCCAGTTCTATAGCTGGTCAATCGCCGGTTGAGTTTTGAAGTGACCCTTTATGTCTTTTTGATACACATTGGTGCAATTGACAGGTCTAATTATTTATGAAATGTTCATGTTGTGTACATATTGGCTTATTTACAATGCCAGTTTTACAATTAATTAAAGTCACATAGATAATGGTGACAAAACCCTCGCTTTCGTCATAATGTCATAACAAATAATTGTGATAATGTAATATCTTGCTTCATTGTGTAAATCCCATCGGAATGGACGAAAAAGAAACATACTTACAACATGTGTAATATCTTACATATTTTCAGTCGTTTTCTACCATTTGAAAGTATATTAAATTTGCTTCACTAAAATAACTAAACATTTATGATTTGGTGCTTTTATCAAGGTCAGGATCATATGTAATCCGTGCACATTTTTTTTTATTCACGTAGCATATGACAGAGAATGTAACATACATGAAAGTCAATGTTTGAAAAAACTAACGTTAACTGGTTTTACGCCCTCTTGTGCACCCTTGTCTAGTTTTGATTTTAACCCTCGTCTTACAAAGCCTTTTTTTGTAACACGTCTTCCTGAGGGGGGGGGGGGACCCCCCCTGTGATTTTGAACTTGGGACCCCTAAAGTTATATTGTTTGTTACTATAGTATAGTGTAGGGTCTCCTCTATCCATTGATACAAAGATAAAATAGGTCAAGGCGTTACGTAATTATGACGTCATAAAGTTTTTCTGGACCGAAAAAAATCGAATTTTGGCAAAAATGGCCACTTTTTCAAAAAAATTCAAAAAATCGCTATAAAAGTTCTAAATGTCCGATTTTCGTCGGGTTTTTTGCTAATAAATAAAGGAAATAACAATTCTAACATGTCCTGTGAGTTTCAAGTCAATAGCATGCAGATATTTTTCAAAATGGCGACTTAAAATTTTCCCCCCACCCGTCGACTTTGACGGCCTACCATAACCCCACCTTAGGTGGTACCCCCGATTTTTTTTTCATCAAAATGACCGCAAAGGATGTAAAAACAATTACCTAAATGCTCAGGGTCGCTTTGTTTTGCGTTTTAGTGCAATCGGCGATCATCCGTTATGGGGGGTGGACCCCCCCCCCCCCCCTTAGGAAGACGAGGGTTAAACATGGTACGGGGATAGAAATCATTTGTTCAATAATTCGATGCACTTAGTTCCCAAAACTAGTACCCTTTTGTATAAATGATTTGTTTTGAAATGTATTACAAAAGCCAATAGTAAGTTGACCTTACAGAATTTGCCATTGTGATTTTATAATAAGCAATTTTCCATTTCCGTTTTTAAGAAATCCTTTGTTTGTGATGACCGCTCATATTCTCTCTACGGTAATATTATATTTATTGAATTCGCTTCAATTTCTACGAAACTTCGTCCTCGTGGGTTTAAAAAATATAACTATTAATCAAAGTAGTCTTCTTGTATATCTCGCCAACTTGCAGTTGATTAGAATATTCTGACTTTCTGAACACGAAGATTGTTAAAGAGTGATTTGAAACGTTTTATACTTCTTTATAATAGAGATTGAGTCTGATTAGAACATTCCTTGGAGAATGTTTCAACATACAAACGGCTTACATAAAGAGCCCATAGGAATGTTTTTAATTAAAAAAATTCTGGTTAGAACATTTCTGAGTTTCTTTTTAAAGATCAGTGTTGGACAATACCTTTTGTCCTGGTTTAACTTACACTTTTAAGCCGTAAGGTACGTCTCCTAGATATCCATCAATTTCTTTGCTCCCCAAATTTATTAATTTAGTTACATACATGTTAATGATTCGAATGCATGTTAAACATCCACAGCTGTATAGTTGGGTTAAAATGGTCGCAAAACACAATTTTCATCGCTCAAACTGGAGTAGATCAGCATTAAAACTGTTTAAAAACATGACATGTCAAAAACAAACAGTGGAATGTTGATATTAGGGTATCAACAGACCCAATTTGTTCATAAAGTTGGTGGAAAGTAATTATGTTTTAAATCCACAATAGACTCTATTCCACATGTACGCCAAAAATTGTGATATTCTGTACAACCTTGCGCTAAAACATATAACTTGACTTTGTAAATAGAGTAGAGTTCATTGAGGTGTCATTTTACACTGCAAATGCCAGAGATCACGTAACACGTGTTTTGAACTCTAATTTCGAAAGTGTGTTCTTTTCAAATTAGTGTTCAAAACTGTCAATTTTGAACATTAGTGCTAAAGTCTGCACACATGAAAAGATGTCAGACGCTTGTGTTCACGCAGGTGTTCGGGCATACCAGATGTTCAAAAGTTGATATTTTGAATGCATGCGTTCAAATTATTGAACAATGACGTCTGATGTGATCAAATTCAAATATTTGACCACGTGTGAGGTGTTAAAAAGTGTAACTAATGTCAAATATTTGTCATACTACAAATCTAGAGGAAACATATAAGCAATGCTGATTTTTTTCTGATGCTTTGAAGTTGTATTATAAACAGCATGCAGTGAGAATGTATCGTGAGTGACAAAATATACCACTGAAATCTGACAGAACACTAGCGTCTGGTGTATCCGTACAACATGGCCTTTACAAATATTTTACAAAGTGAAAATGACAAGAGGCTGCATTTACAGCTGGTTTGGGATGGAGGTCACATTTAGCATGTACGTCAAAATAACAAGTCTCAGGACTCATGACAAAACCAAAATTACCTACTCCTTAGTATTACATAAATTACAAAAATCATCACGTTTTTTGCAACAAACCAATATACATGCTGTATTTACGCAAAAGGAATAAACGTTAAATCTCTTTTTGCTAATGATGATCTCCATTCCTAGTCGATTTAAGAAACTTGTTACGAGCCAAAGTTTGTTGAACTTAATCACATCCTCTGGAGAAACACTATTCAGCTCTTAAGCATGCACAGTATGCTATGGGTACAATAACAGGAAATAGCATTATAACATTGTGGGGACAGGGAAAGCATTTCGTTTAAAGCAAGCGCATGATTAGGATCCCATCAATTTTATACTTCTTAATATGACTGAAAACACTAACATTAATATCTAATCGCCTTTTATGTAAGAAAGAATTTGCAAGACGTGACGTCATTTCAGACACACACCATCATTTGGTCACCAGCAGCTGCCGCAGACCAAGGAACAAGTAATAAACTTACCATATTTGTTCTGATGATAACACGAATATTCGCTCGTACGTTCGTTTAAATATAGCTAAATATTATTAAGTCATAATATGATACAAATGAACAGTTTCAATCGATTTTGATGGCTTGTTTATACTCAGGAAAACACTTCTCCGCCCACACAGCAAGGCAGTGAAAATGGCATGTGTTTACGGTGCGTATCGCAACGTGCAAACCCTCTATACCATAACGTAATTTTTTGTTACAGCATAAAATCGAAAAAAACATATAACATTGTATCTATTATAGAAAACAGTATATGGAGGAAGGTATAAGAAGGCCTACCTGTCTCTTTTGCTCCTCTTTAGCGTAAATTATACTTATTTTTTTCCTTTTTCCTCTTTTAAAGGTACCTTTTCAATTATTAGTGTCAAATCATAATCGTGTATAGATATCACACATATCGTATTCATGTTAAACGTTACCAATTTGTCAAACAAGCCATTATGGAAACGAACAATTTAATGAACAATGTTTAAATTTGCAACAAAATGAAAATAGTGGTAAAATCGCACAACCGCACATAAGCGAAATGAAATAAATTGCTAAAGAAGTGTCTTTGTTTTAATCATAAACCATATTTATAATTTATTGTTTAGAAAATCCTGATACAATGGAATTCGAATATATAGATGTATGTGCCCAGCAACTTAATCATAATATACAAATAATGGATGTTTTATAATATACACATAATGGATGTTTATGAGTGCAATGGTCCAAATATTTAATGAGTTGAAAGATCAAATGCTCCATTCAAACGAGGCGAAGTCGAGTTGAATGGGGCATTTGATCTTTCACAGAACGAAATATATGTTCTATTTACCATGTTTACACGAATAAGAAATATTCATTAATTTTGTTATGTGACAGCTAAACAAATCTTTGTAAACAATAAACAAAATGAAACGAGACAGTATCTATAGTACTGTACATGCCGGCTTTAATGCAACGACGTGTCATATGCTGCGCCCGCGGAATATGGAAGCGTACTCAACTAAAAAATACGCGCGCCGATGTTGCGCCTTATCAAACAAAGGTAACCGTGCAAAGTTTGTTGAACTCGACCACATTCTCTTGAGAAACTCTGTTCACCTCTCAAGAATAACAACCATGCGCATTATGCTATGAGTGAAAACAGGAAATAGTGTTATTAACAATTTGGGGAAAGCATCCTCGTTTAGAGCAAACAAGGTAATAGGATCATGTCAATTTTACGCTTTCCAATATGACAGCAATATTGACTTGATTTCTCGATACTCGATAAAGCATAAAATTAAAACAGCATATTATATGTGACATTTAATATAGTATGTAAGAAGCAAGTGAAACTGCCTCTTTGCTCCTGAATAAAGATTTTTTTTGACCGTCCCATCATTAATGTGACAGTAAAATCTAAAAACTGTTTACAAAAATCTATGAATCACGTTTAAATGTTGAAGCAACGCTTCATGTTCAACGTTTGCAAAATTTCAAACATTGAGAAAGTAGAAAACCTCCCCAAAACATAATAAAGTGTATAAAGTGTCTTTAATGTATCATTTGGTCGCGATGAAACTCCGTTTTAGTGAGTTTCTACTGTATGAATTACCTTTATGAAAATTGTGCATGAATTGTTCTGTCATATCTCCTTAAAAATCCATTGAAGTGTCACAAATCTTATATGATCTAAAAGGCTAGTTATTGTTTATTAAAAACTAGAAGGAATTCACCCGAATAAAGTTGATAATTAACGCTTTTAACAAGTCAATAAGCTATTTTAGCCAGAGATGAAAACAGGCTTAAATGTGGTTGGTGTTGATGAGATATGTGCATTATGCATCAAATTTTGTCACAACTTTTCAATAACCGTATGAAATGTCATGATTTTATTATGATTTTGAAGAAAATGTATTAGTCTATAAAATCAATAAAAAATATTAGCCAAATAAAGGTATTTATCAACTCTAATCAACGATTACCAGGAAGGAGTTAGGTATTAATGGAGTGAGTGAGATGTTACGCAAATGGGCCTTACCTCAAAAAACATGACCATATAAATAATTGCTTTTGACCAAACTACTTAGGGGTCGCTTCAAAACTCAACCGACAGGTGGCTTGCCGGTTCTGTGCGGTTCGACCGGGATTAACAATAACCAACTGAGCAGAACTGGCAGAGAACCGCAGGTTGAGTTTTGAAAGGCTACCCTTAGAAATGTGACCGACCTGTTGAACTAACTCTCAATTTGAGAACAATTTTATTAATTTTTTGGAACATTAAAATATCTATATATAACATTTTGTTGTTTGTTTGATTGTTTATTGTCTTTTATTGTCTCGTGTAATTATGGCTTTAAGGCTACAGTCCCTTAAGATGAGCGATAGAGCGGAACGCTAAGTTTACTACAAATTATACATATCTGATCGTCAAAATTGTTGGTGTATATATGGAATAGAGTCTTAAGTTTAAACGTGGACCTTTACTAATGATTTCACGTCCAAGATCAAGTTCAAAATGGCGTCAAAAGACTACCTTGAAAACGTTGACAGCTTTTTTGCCAAAATATCATAATTTCAAGAACTTTAAATGACACGATATTATTGAAATTGTGGCAACTAGAACTATAAATATCAATAATGGAATTACGTATACTATGAAAAAATTAGACTGCCATTAAGTCCTCGAAAATACATTGGTAATCTCAGCCTCCGACAGTCGTCTTTACTCTCAATTAGCTCGTGGTAAAATGTACCTATAATTATGACTAATTTGTATAAAATGATTTTTTTTTCAATAGATAAGAGTTCCTACATTATTCCGTTATCCCCTAAAACAGTTTATGAAAAAATCAAACGGATGAGTCACGTATAAAATAACCCTTTTATCTGAAAAAGTTGCCCTTCAAGTCAGTAAAAAAGAAAATGGCGTAACTGACTTTTAAAGTGTACAAACTAAATTTTAGACTAGTTTCTTTATACTTACATGTCTGACATTTTTTTTTTACGATAAACAACCAGTCATATTGGATGTTTTAACATATTTAGTTGTCAAATCATCCTCGAAACAAGGGTTTTATCCATAAAAATCCACATCCAGAAGGCAACACGTTGTTCAAGTAGACAACAACCACCTTGATAACACACATGAACATTGTGTCAAGGTTGCCAGAACTATAGATGTAGAACTTTTTTTCCAAAGCTGTTACAGAGGCCATTGATGAGGCAATTGCAACCTCAGGCAATTCAACATCACTCAGAATTGACAATATGACGATATCAATCTGCGGCCCAATTTTGCGTGAAAGTTACCAACAAAACATACAACAACATATTAAGAGGGCAAGTTCAATTTGTGTGACCTATCATTACAACGACACTCTATGTGGATAAAGAGACTTTATGTGTTCCTTGTTCATCTTGCTGTACCAATAACTGACTTTTTTTGTAGAGGTCATTTGCTCAACGAAAGTTGACTATAGGAATACTTAACCGACCGAAGTCCATGCTCTGAATACAATTGCCATTCAATGATCAGGCAGTGTGAACTTGGGTCGGTGTTGATATCCTGATATGCATGGTCAATGAACCTGATAACTTCGGATGATCAACATGCAGCCAGTATTCAGATCCCATGCAAATGAGCTTTTAATGAGCAATTTAATTCTGCGATCTGGCGATCAATATTTGAAAACTTGGTCGCGATATTTTCTTTCTTGACGTGACCTGTCGGATAGTTCGGACTTCGAAACCCTATAATTACTAGGGGGATAATGCAAATAAAAAATGGAGATATAAATAAAAATACTTAGAGGTTTTCCAATAAAACATGCCTTTCTTTGGCTGTTAGGAATAAAAAAATCTTTATTTTATTACATTTTAAACAAAATTGCCAATTTTCAGCTTTTAAAATCAGTACGTCACATCTACTTACGCGAAGCTTGTTTTACCAATTTGTATGTGAATTGATTAATGCAAACTGCAAGTTAGGTATCAGACCTCACATTTATGAAATTTGAAAAATATATCTTTCCTGTAAGACTTTTAAAATCAGTTAGTAAAAGAAGGGAAAATTCAGTACAATTAGACGTATGAAAAGGGCAAGATGTTGGGTCATCACATTATCCCGATAACACAGCGAACATCGTAAACGACAAATTACACTTTTCGGTCTGGGGCTATATCTAGGCAAATCTGACGTCATTTACCATACCATGCATGTGCGTGCAGTGGCTTGACCAGACGATCTCCGTGGCTTGACTGTGCATCCCACTGTTCATATCATTTACGGGTATAGGGAAATGATTTTATGATGTTTATCGAAAGAAATTCTTTTGTAAAAGTAGTTTATTAAATGAATATCAATCTAATACGATGGAAAAAAATAATACTTTGTTTTCAAATGAAAAAAGAAAGAAAAGGAGACGCCGACGGGATTCAAAACTGGGGCCTCTCGCATCAAAAGCGAGTAGCGTAACCACTACATTATTCGATCACGCTTACTTGAAGAGGGTGTTTTAAATATAATAGACAAGTGCCGCTTAATTGATCACTTCCGGGGTTATATGATGCTTTGCGCAGAAATTAATGTTTCATTTGACCTCAGCCTGACCTCTTTGGACCAATCATTACATTATCTTACGCGAGGCGTGTTTTACGCAAAATTACCGCATTTTTTTAGTAAATCTGATAAAAAAGTGTTGTCGCTCTCTTTTGACCAAGTGGCTAAAATATATTAAGTCCAGAACCGTAGATTTAAGATTAAACTCAAAAACCTAATTTGACCTCCCTCAAGGAAAATAAACACTTGCAAAATCACACGAAAAGACACTTATATTTCCAAAATGTTATTTTTTTAAAAATGTTTTCATAACATTTATACTTCAAAGTGCAAGTTTTATTTGAGATTCTATGCTATCTTGGGGGAGTTTACAGGCTTTTTAAACTAGGGAATCTTAACTCATGAATATTCATACGCATGTCAGAAGGGCGTTTTCTGTAATTTTCCATGAATAAAAAAAATAAGCGATATTTCAGCGAGCTAAATTCTGGCTGCATGATCAATGTAAAATTGCAACCATACACTCCGAGGGGAATTTACGTTTAAAATTAGATTTCGTTTTAGAAGTTGTTATTAGTGTTGAACTCTGCGTTCAAGATCTTGACAGCCAAATAATAGAACAAAGGGTCCAGTGATGTATCTAGAACTGTTTGCGAAGGCATGCAAAAGGCTGAAATCTTCTTCCAGGTAGACAGAAAAAGTACACCTAAGTTTAACTGACAAGCACAATATCTTCACTTTTAACTTTTTTTGCTTGATTTTCTTTGACCGTGATTTTTCTCCCCCTGCCTTCCAAATTAAATTAAATCACAAAAATCTTCAGGGGGCACAGACCACCCACTATGCCAACATTTAAGTTACCTAAAATGCTAGATGTCCTTGTGGGGTAGATTAGACAAACTGGGGTAAAAGTAAAAACAGTAGGGATTCTTAAGTAAAGCCCCTTTCGTTTTTGAAGAAGCGTTTTCTTTTATGATTCAGAGCTACTGCAAAATGAGGATTTTTTTTTTTTTTTGGGGGGGGGGTTATTGATGAGTAATTAATATTACTAAAAATGAATTTTTGGTGACAACAACATACGTAATTTGTTTTTAAGCCGGGTTTAAAGGATTTTAGAAGATGTGTGATAGCCCATAGCCCGGCTGTCACACTGATGAGTTTCGGGAGTGTCCCATCCCCCTGGTATTGGGCTTTCCATTTTACAAACATTTTGGAAGTGTATGTGCCTTCGGAACTTTGAAAAACAAAATCTTTCCTTATTTCTGACCTAAAAACCAACCAATCAGTTTACCAATTTTGATAGAAAAACATCAAATTTGGGTGATTTTTGAGGAAATTTATTTAAAATTACAATTGGAACCATTTATCTGCTGTACGAAAATCTGTGGAAAAACAACCCAAAATACATACGTGTGGTTACCCCTGCCCCTGTTGATATTCGTTAACTACATGTAACCTAATGCACTTTACATCAACACAAAGCAAAGATCACGGTGTTAATCAATACTAAGTTACTGTTGACGTTACCTAAGAAACGGTAAACTAAATGATTGACAAATTTGACTACGTTTTCGTAAATTGGCGTAAAACACATATTTCCGTACATTTTTTTGCTATTTTTGAATTCTCATCGTATTCCTAAAATGTCTAACTTGTCAAAAACGTTAAAAAAAATCCCCCCATATATATATAATTAACATTTAGGGAGCATTTGGATTTTGATGTCTTAGATTGTCCTAATTGGGTCCATATGAAAGAAAGTGACCTAATTTCACTTAACATATTGTAAGGGAAAACCCTATATTTAGAGTAAAGTTGTAAATGTTAAATGTGTTTTAAAAAGAA
Organism: Ophiothrix spiculata; assembly: GCA_000969725.1. Classification (NCBI taxonomy): domain Eukaryota; kingdom Metazoa; phylum Echinodermata; class Ophiuroidea; order Amphilepidida; family Ophiotrichidae; genus Ophiothrix; species Ophiothrix spiculata. The sequence goes on along the minus strand of JXSR01S020125.1, from coordinate 55,078 downwards.
AAAAGAAACATACAAACAATCAATCAAACAAACAAATAAACAGACAAGAGTTGACTTGCAAAACATCCATTTTGCACTTTTTGAGAAAATGGAATAGACCTTGCTAGCTCATCAGAATGTGTCGCAAAGTTCCTGATAACTATTTAAGCAATTCTGTGCGAATATGTCTTTGAAAATTGGGTGTATTTTAGATAATTCATCAAATAGTTTCTTATTAATTTGCTATTGGTTTTCAATTCTTTGTTAGTTTATGGTGTACTTTATAAATGCCAATATTCAACATCTGGGCATGTTTAATAATTAAAACAAACATATATGTGATGGCTCATCCCGAAAGGGTGGACTTTGCAGATGATATCAATTTTGATTTTATCGTTTCATCTGTTATAACATTTTGTAAGCTTGACGCCTAAACTTGACGCCTAAACTTTTTGACATTGATTAAATTTTACAACAGAAAATCTGTTGGAAATTCATCTTATTTACTGCCTATTTTCACCAGTATGTCGAAAAGTTTTATGTCGCAAAGTCCCCCTTTTCAGGGTGAGTCATCACATAAAAAGGCATAATGTTTATATTATAAGCATTATACCTTTTTATGCCCCAATATAGTCATACAATGTCCATATTTGTACATAACGTATTTTTTTCAGGATTTTAACCCACAAAACGAATTTTTTTTTCAACAATTGTTTTTTACCAGTATAATGCATAAGTAAAGTTCTAAAAATCTACCAAAAACTCATTAAAAAACATGGTCTTTATAAGCCGTTTTGCAATTCAGCTCTTCATATAAACAAGAATGTTAATGTCAGATTAGGTATGATATACCGTAAGATTCAACTAAACGAGGCAACATTAACACATTCTCTTTTGAAACAAAAAACGCACTTTGAATTGCTTCTTTATTAGACTGTCAAAATGTCACATCCGGGGGGAGTGCAAAAGTAGTTATGGGGACGTGCCGCAAATTCGGGTAGCAAAATCAGATTCTCTGGTGTTTTAATCGGTTCCTTTTCTTTGCAAAATGTGGTGTTTTGATGGGTTCTCTTTTCACAATATTCTAAAATTTGCGCCATTTAAAGAGCCAGTGACATAAGACAGGTATATTTTGAGTGATTTTTCCGCATTCTTTTGATAAGATGTTCAATAAATGTAATTAAGGGCTGCCATAACGTCTTTGTAGCACTCAAATGAGGATATAAAGATAATGAATTTAATTCCGAACGATCCTGCTTCTAAACATGATATGTTGTAAGATTTCGGGAATGAATTTTTTAAACTTTCTGTCAAGCATTTTTTTTATACCAACATAATTTAAACGAGACACGTTATCAATACAGGGTGTCCAAATAAAAAGCAACACACTTTAAACTTTTCTTTTGAGAAAACATAGCACAATTGTGACCAAACGTTGTAATAATATACTAGTAATAGGACAGACCATTGGCTATTACAAGTATTTTAGTTTGTGTAACTTGGTTCTCTAGATCAAATGTTATTGTACATTTTGTAAAGACCCGAAAAATCTTGGTGGTCTGATTTGCACTCATTGAATGGAAATTGCAAAAAACATCACATGCTTAGGAGAGACATCCCTTAAACTCATTTCAAAACATTTGGATACAATTTACTGGATCTGCTGATACCAGGTTGTTGCGTCTGATTGTGTCAACATGTTACGTCTCCTTGACGGACCAGATGAATCGCTAACTTACTTGAGTTCTTAAACGTCTTTGTCTTCCTTTTTTGTTCCTTGGTTTTTGTTAATGACCTGTGAATTACAGTATTATTGGTTGACATCTTTCATTATAATACTTTCTTCGACTCCTTTGGTAGAAATAGAATCCTAAACTACCTGTTTGTCTCACCTGAAGTAACAGATTCAAGGAATATGGTAGTATCATGAAGATTAGTAATTTAATTTGAAAATTTTGACTTGTTTCGGGTAAAGACAAACTTAAAATATCAAAATATAGTTAAGGTACAGGTTAGGTAAGATTTGTTTGGATTGGTTGTGCTCTAGTTAAATGCAGAATACCGTCATATTCTCATCACTTCAAGTTCTGCATTTCTTTAACTGTATGTCTAATCTCACAAATCGGACCAAAGTAGATTTAAAGGGCTTTTTTATATTCTTCATATCTCTGAAGTGGTTAAATTAAACAGGACAAAAGTCATGTTGTAGAGTAATTACTCCACTTTTGAAAAAAAAAACCACGCCATATATTATTATGATTTAATCTTTTGGTAATTATTTTCAATATTTTTTATTTGCTCGTTGCATTAATATTGGGACAAGTTGTAGATAGTAAAAACAGCGTCTTTTAAAAAAGTATATCAAAACAAATTAGCCTTTAACCTACAATGGGGGGATTGCCCATATGTAATTGTTTCAACATCTTTTACGTATGTTGGATGTAAGTAAGAGGGTAAATGTCGGATATGATGGTTATATATAGTAGGAGGTTGGTAAAATCTCGTTGTCCATTTTATAAATAGTTGACAAGATATATGCTTTAAAGTTGATATGTAGATAGGAATCACAATAAAAAAAAACACCGCAAAACACAAAAATACCCTGTTTTGCGGTATTTAGTGAAAAACAAATTTTGAATAATTTTCATGTATATGTTAAATGAGCTCAAATTATTGAGGACGCGCCGACTTAATGGCGTCATTGTGACGCAATATAAAGTTCATTTTTTGGTATCAATGGATGGAGGAGGGCCACGTACTAGTAGCAAACAATTATAGGGGTATACCACGCTCCGTAGAAAAATCAAGGGGGAGGGTTGGAACAACCCCTCCACCCTTTCCACTTCGTGTTTAAATAGCTTAGAAGGACTAGGGTTGACCTCGTTCAATACTAAAAGTCTTCTGGATCCATGTCAATGCTAAAGAAGGGTTACAGATCATGCAATTCAAACGTCTTTGCAGAGAGCTATTACATTGAAAAAAGAATGAAATTATTTCCACTAGGGCTCAGTCACACAACACCATAGAGCCCGCAAAACGAACAAATTGCACACACTGTTTTGGTAATCAAGATAGTGTATGTTATTCGTACGCTTAAGTTCTAAAAGTCAAAATTCCAATTGAAGACTATAGTGGAAAAAAGTACTTTAGTCACATTTTGACAAAATTGAGTTATTGGTGGTTTTGAGTTAACTGGAAGGCGGAAAATATTTTGACAAATTTATGTACGATATAATCCACCGTAAGCAGTCGTCACGCTTGAGTGAATTATGAGTGAAATTTTAAAAATGCTCAAAGTATGTCGAGTTACATGTGAAATTAATTGTCATTTCCTGTAGATTACAAATATATATACTTTTATATGTGTACCGTCGCGGCAAAAGGGACCAGTTGTCGGCAACTTCCATTTTGCGCTAGAGGCCGGTAAAGTTGAACTATACCAAAATATGATGGGAAGGTCAATTTTGAGGTTTTTTTGGAAATGAAATCTTTGAACCCTTTTGTATCCAAAATGTAAAGATGGTTAATCAAATATAACGACTAACTTGTAAAAAAGTGTGATTTTTATCGCTATGTCGAATC
>JXSR01S020125.1:34674-51257 GCA_000969725.1 Ophiothrix spiculata | reverse complement strand
TACGATTTTATAATTTGCCAAAACTCGTCACCCAAAGCTCCGATTTGCATGATTTTGGTATCATTTAAAAGGGAATTAAATGAGCTTTACCACCATATGAAAATCTCCATATTTTGGTTTTGACCCAACTGGACCCTTTTGCCGCGACGGTACACATATGTCTTCAAGGCTTGGTTAAAGAGATATAAGCCAAAAATGAGGTCAAATTTTCAACAAGCTCCGATTTGCCTGAATGATATGTCAAAATGTTTGTCGTGACTTGTACATTCAAAATATATATACTTTCATAATGTTTGGAGTACTTAGTTTGAGATAATTAAGATTATTTGATACACAATCACGGTTTTAGAGGAAAACGTACTTAAGTCCAATATAGCGATTATTGATTACTTAAAATCAATAATCGATACAGCCTTCTCAATCACTATAAATGATATACTCCAACATACCAAAACATATACCAAATATGTATTCAATACCCTTTTGCACTTAAAAGTTATAGAAATGTCAGAACTTTAAACGTTTATATCTCAAAACGTATATTATTTGTACCTCTTCCACTGCAGTCTTCAATTGCTACCATGTAATTGGAAATATAAAAAGAAATACAAGCAAGTTACTCAGATGACCAATATCTACTATATAATTGGTCATATACAGTATTCTACAGAAATCATATTAAAAAACAATATCGTTTATAAGGTAGGTTTGTTCCTGTTTTAGAGCAACCAATTGCCCTGGTTACCATTGCAACACATCTCTACACTACACTTCTGTCAAACACTTTATTTTGTTGTTTTTTAAGTACGATTGAAATGTGTTTTTATTGCTACTCGGCTGTTTGTGCTGAAGGTTTCTGTTTTTTCCCAACGCTTAAACAAGATGCTTTAAACTGCCAGATTGTCAATGAACTGTTTATGTAATTAGAATGAAGGAAAAGGAAACACAATTCCAAACAAGAGTTTAACGCCTTATCATTCTTTCAAACCCAAAATCAGAACAAGATATATGTTTATGTATAAATATATATGTTTTACTATTGAAAGAACATAACATCATATAAACACTAGCGAATGAATACCCTGGTCCATTTTGTGTTATATTTAATGAGATAAACATAAATAATAATTCGTTCGGCTTCCTTCAGTACGTGTCATTTCTGATATAACTAAAATTTACTTGTAAACACAACACAACTATTTTCTACTTTTTTTGAATGAATTGCAAGTTATTCATTTGTCCACAGCGATTTTGACTAAATTCCAACTAATTTGAGTTAGGTGTACTATAAATAAATGCAACGCGTAAACAACACTGCTATATATGGTAATAACGTAAGGTTTATATTGTAAGATGTACTAATTTCGTTCCCAATTTACTTGCACTTCATATGTGTAGTTAACATTACTCAAATAAAATATGTTTAATTTGTTTTCGCCCATTTTGAGTTTTGAATGATATTAAAAATCGCTGAATTGAGTAATTATAAATCATCATTTTTGAGTCGGAATTGAAATAGTCAATATGTTTGATTTAATAAGCCCTGTTTGTTATGTTATCTTCTTATATCTACTTTGGTATTCAATCATCTTCTTTCCTATAAAATATCGAACTAACGAGCGGTGACCTTTTTTTTAACTTAAAATTAGCAAAATAGTCTTAAGAGTTCAATCAATTGTGAGTAATATGTTACAACAAGCGGTGACCTTTTTACTTAAAATGAGCAAAATAATCTTAAGATTGTGACTCTGGAAGGTAGTCGTTACTGACAATTGAATGATATACATCAATTTCATATGGCGTTTAATCATTGGTCTGCAGTGGCTCCGAAAGACCAGACTACCTGCATGTATTATATTTCATGTTGTAAAAAAAGTCAGATTCAAGCCACTCCGAGCAGATGATTGATTTATCCAGTGATAAAACTTGAGGGTGCTTGCTACATGCAACTACACTATAAAAATTATTTTACTCTTTGTTGAGTATAAAGGTCACAGCTCATTATTGTTGAGTAAAATCTTACTCAACATTTAGTAAAATCTTACTCGGTTAAGTCAATATTACTAAATGTTGAGCACATCTTACTCAACGTTGAGCAAAGTTTACCCAACGTTGAGTAAAGTTTATCCAACGTTGAGTAAGATTTTACTCAACAAAATGAGCTGTGACCGTTGAGTAAGTTTTTACTCAACAAGAGTAAGATAATTTTAAGAGTGTATTGGTTATGTTACATTGTAAAATATTTTGAATAATACTGTGTAACCGAAAATGGTATGACATTTATAAATTTACATTTATAAATATACAATAAATATTATTCATATGCTTCAGAAAAATGATAAGTATAATACTCAGGTATATGCAGCATTTTTTATCTTGTTTTAATCTTATCTAGATAATGACATTACTTTAATTCACTATTAAAAACACAAACGATCATATGCTAACAAAAACAATCCGTTTTGAATTGCTGTTAGGAATCAAAACCTATTTTCATTACACACTTAAAAAAGGGTAGTCAAAATTGACTCCTAAGTAGTCATTGTTGACTACTTAATGACGGTCAACTATAAACCAAACCCATTGGGGTCAAATTTGACCCTGGAGGTCTAGTCAAAAATTCGACCCAAATTGCGGTTGAAAATGACTACATTCGCGGTTATTTCTCAAAATGACCTCTTTTGAAAAAAACTACTTATTGGTCAAAAAGACTACATTCAGGCGTCATTTACTTTAATCGGTGTCCCGATTAGGAAAATGACTCCGGAACATAGTTAAAAAAGAGACAGTATGACTACATTTCCGGTGTAATTTCAAAATGACTATTTTCGATGGTCATTTTTGCACATGAAATGACTCCGAGTGGGTCAAAGTAACCAAATTTGACTTCATTAGGGTTATTTTGAAATGACCACCCAAACTAGTCAATTTTTTGACTACCTATTTTTAAGTGTGTACGGTTGAAGTCTAATTCTGATTTAAAGTTAATGATTCTGTTTGCATTCATTCAAAATGCAAGCGTGTATGGCAAGCTAAATGTTCAATAATTCGATAAACTCTGTTTATCACCGAAAAACAGTGTTTATCGGTCGAAAAACAAAGATAACTATGTTTTTCGACCGATAAACACCGTTTATCGATCAACTGTGTTTATCAAGTAATAAACTATGTTTTTCGATTTGATAAACACAGTTTTTCGGTAAACCCTGTTTTTCGATCGAAAACCGATAAACAATGTTTATCAATTTGATAAATTCAGTTTTTCGGCGCTAAACATAGTTTTTCGATAAACTGAGTTTATCGAAAAACTAAGTTTATCGATAAACCCTTTTTTTTTCGATTGAAAAACATTGTTTTTCCGATAAACTTTGTTCATCAATTTGATAAACTCAGTTTTTTCGGCGATAAACATAGTTTATTGGCGTAAAACTATGTTTATCGACTGATAAACATCGCCCGATGTGCAATAATTTGAAAAACTTCGACCGATAAACACCGTTTATCGGCGATAAACAGAGTTTATCGAATTATTGCACATTTAGCTTGCCATACGCGTGCCATTGTAAGGATATCAAATGTCATACTCGCCTGTATTGGGTTCCACATATTACATATGAGGATATATTTTGAGGTCATATGGTCCGATTCATTTAATAGAAAATCGGTAATTCTGATATAAACTGTGTCATTAGTGATCACCTGTCTTTATTGCAGATGTTGAACTAAACTTTACATGTAACTTACAGCAATAGAGATAAAATCTGAAAAAGGGAGATGCTGACAGCCCATAATGGTAGTTCTGAATTCATGTTTTCGTGGACTAGTATACTGAAGAATAATACTGAAAATGACGTTCACAATATGATTTGTATTAGCAAGACTCATCAACATGCTTTACGTGACACACAAAACAGGTTCTTAATGTCTGTAACGGGCAGTTACTAATACTGTATCAATAATATTTTTTTATTTTATAAGAATACAAAATAAATATTATTTCCCAATGCATTTAGTTTTTTTAGTAGTCATATGAAAATTAAAAAAAGAAAGAAAATAATTCTAAATTTAATTTCTTCTTCAAACTACAATTTTGGAACGAAGGATCATCATTAAACAGAACACGACCAAAAATAGTACTATTAATTCGTTTTAGTATATACACTTAATCTTTGTTAAATAGAATAAATGAAATAACAACTTGACCGCAGAATCTATTTAAACACACACACACACACACACACACACACACCCACACCCCGTGCCTCAACCTTAAATACCCCGCACGCACACACACACCGACCCACTTGTTAGTTGGTACAGTTTAGTGTCATTAAAGCTGTTTGGGTGTTTTCAAATGTTCATTGTCATTTTCATGAAAGAAACCAGATTGAACATTTTGCTATCTGACCTAACCTTACTTTTAATGTCAATATTCTTACGGCTTGTAAAATGTCAAATACAAAGGTCAATACCCGTTATTGATACAATAATAGTAAATGGATGTTGTATTTTTGAATGACAATTCCTTGGGGCAGATGGAGTTATTACTGCTGCACTTAAATTCAAATATTATGTCTGTCATGTGTTGCAAAAGCATAGCTTTGGATGTATCATTTTCTAGTTTGTTAAAGTTTAGCAACATATTGACGTAAGGCACGTACCAACGGGACAATGCTATCATTATAGCTTCTTCTTGTCGTCGGTACCTATGTATGTAATACAATACATACATCTATCTACAACAATTTGTAGTTCTACAAAATAAAAGACAGCAACACATTAAGACCGGCTAAATTCATTATGTTGAATAAATCATCTTCATATCAAAGATAACTATACTTTAGGTGCTGCTGGAACGAATGGTCTCAATATAGTCCAATATTAATGCGGACAAATAAATTAGTTATTTGTTAGTTATAGTCAGGTAGTTAGTTATAGACAAAAAAAAATACTGGTTAATCCTTTAGTGTAATTGGTATTGACTTTTTACCATCTACTTCCCTGCAAACACAAAACCTTTTTAAACGTAAAAAACGTTTCTAAACGTTTCAATTTAAATGTTTCATATTTTTTTACTTTTAAAAACGTTTTGTGTTTGCTGGATTTCAAATAACATCTTATTAAAGTTGTAATGACTTTTTTATAGAGATGCGTCTCTTTGGTTACTTTTATTTATTTATTTATTTATTTATGTATTTATTTATTTGTTTATTTATTTATGTATTTATTTATTAGGTTGTATTTTGTGTTGGAAATATTAACGTGAGAAACGAGTACGATTTTAATATTAAAGTTATTTCCTTCTCTGTGCTGCAAAGATGTACACAGACAATCTGGTTAAGATATAAAAAGACTTTAATAGATGTACACATTCATGAATTGTTCAAGTCAGAAATGCATTGTTATGTGATATGAATATTGTTTGAACTCTTAACAATTGTGATTAATACAATGCTGTGTGTGTGCACACAGTATAAAGATTGTTCGCTTACATTTGATTAATTTATAATTGTCTTGTTTAAGGCTTAAGAAATAACTTGTAAGATATTGTCGACAAACCTAAATATGAAAAATGAAAAAAAAAATGCTGCAAGAAGACAGAGAAGAGAAGTGAACGTGACGCTTGTTTCTATTTCCCTTGAATGTGTTAATCTAAAAGTGCATTATACCCGTCAAAAATGAAGAACATGTCCTTAGTTTGTCATAAGTATAATTACTTTAAAGTGTATTCATTGGAAATATTTACTATGATATCAAACAATCAAACTTTGAATGTATCATTGTAGATTTGCTGGGAACTGCAACCCTTAAATGCAGCAACTGTATTACTCTACATATTTACATTTTTAAATGTACCTGGGGTCACGTCCAATTATTTCCCCACTTCACTGGGGTCTGGGTTCACGGGGTCAATTCATTTCGAAACCCATTACAATTGCTATTCCATTAGAATATCATCGTAATTTAAGTCATATAAGATTTATCATTGGTCAAATAAAAATTCGAGTGTCCGTAGTGACCTCTCCGTCTGACATTTCCGTAGGAGTTGAAGTACAAGAAAAGTTACATTTTCTACTATAACATTAGTCAATATCATTTTATGTAAAAAAATCAATTACAAGTGTGCATTATTACCTCTTGATCAAACGTTATGGACCATTTTTTCTTCTTTCTTATCGTAAATGCATGATCAAAAGTGTTTAGGTGAACTATTTGTCTGACATTTTCTTTTATTCTTTTCGGGTCAAAGGGAAATATAGGTAAAATTTTCTTTGTCGGATTATAGAAGATATAGATAATTATTTGTAATTTTAATATCTCAATTATATTAATTTAATGATATTTAAATGTTGGACTTTATCCAACTAAAAAGGTGAAATCACTAGATTTGTCATATTTCAAAGGTCTAAGAACAGAACAAAAAATATATTAAAAAGAGACGGTGTCAATTTTTTGACACAATCATGTCTAGTTCTTCTTTCGTTCTTCCTTTCTTTCAGTCAACACTTTTCCGGCATATTATTCAGGAACGCTTAAAATCGATTTGTACAAACTCAAATGTACTGGTGTCATATCAATCACCTACCAACTGGGAGCAAAATTACAACATAGTGTGTCAAGAACATGTAAAGAGGATTTTTTTTAAATCTGATAATGCCTTGTAATACAGTAATTATTAATAATAATAATACACACCATTTATAGAGCGCCTTATACAACTATTTCAAAGCGCTGATGCCTATTATTACGCTGCCGTCAGGAAACCGTCACAATCATTTCGCATTCACACCTAGGAGTCGCTGGCCAAGCGCGCACCCTATCTGCACTTGGATTGTAATGTTTACCGTAACAGCTTCCCAATAACGCTCGGGTAGACGAAGCAATGATGATTAATTGCCTTGCCCAAGGACATAACCCGTTGGCCGTAGCGGGGCTCGAACTTACGACATACTGATTCAAAGTCCTGCTCTATTCCACTAGACCACACGAGCTCCTCTATAATAATCAATATTCTGGTGTTGCGACGTTTCCAATACTTTGTCCAACTTCTAATTTAAACACTCTCAAGGATCTGCATTTTCTCGAAACAGTGTACTTGTTTTTTTCAAAAAAAAAAAATCAAACAAACAAACAAATAAACTTAACAAACCATCAAACAGCTGTGAATTATGATGATTTGCCATTTGTAAGTAAGCAAAACCTCACTGTGAATATGACATTCCTCAAAATCGCTATTGAAAGAGGGCCATAGCCTTAGCTACTGCTGATAGCAATGACTTGAATAGTAAATCCAATACAAATGCTAACAAATTGCTTAGTTATTGCTATATGACCTTATGTTCGAGTGTGAAATTGTAAAAAGAAAAAATAAAATTATTTGTAAAACTTAAACTCCATGATTTTGAGCAACATTGGAGAACATAGCAATTCTTTACCTACTTTAATTTTTGTCGCCGGAGACAAAAAGTGGTGTGAAAACAGTGTTTCTAGTTTGAAAACTGATAAAAATCTTGTTTCTTTACTTGTGATTACCAAATAAATTATTTTTGATGAAATTGTTTCCCTTTAGATATGTTTTAAATTATCTCCAGGAGCTATGTTTGATCTTTTATCTGGTAAATCCATCTGAGGTACAAAAGTTAGGATTTAGGAAACACACCACCATCAAAGAATGATATATTGCAAATTAATTCTCTCTCTATTTGAGCCATTTGTGTGTAGCTTTTTGCACTTTTTTGAATTTTAATATACTTTTAAGCTTTGTTTAGAGCATTTCTATAAATAAATAATTCTAGGTGGAATCTAGGCTTGTCCCTTTAATACAATTAAGGAGGTTTGCAGCAAGCCTGTGTAGTTAGCAGAGGCGACTCTATTAGTAAACTACTATTATTATTATAGAAAATCACTGGTGACCTCAAATTTGTTATGTGTTTTGTTTGTATCATCTTATCATAAACTGCCATTTATAACTTAAATAAATCAAACTTATTTAAAAGTATTAAGTCACCTCCAATTAAAACCTTTGTTTCTTGTAAAGAATAAATATGAATTCAAAACCATACAAAAGGAAGTTGTATTTGTGATCACAAGGTGACACTAAGCTAGCACTAGGAAGATACGTTGAAAAATTCACAAGTAGAGGGCCAAATGTAATTATTGTTTCCCGTTATACAATTTGTTTATTTCAAATTTGTAAAAAAATCATTCGTGTTCTGTCTGTTATTGACATTTATATAATAGACAATTGACATTTCAGTTGTTGTAAATGCAGTATAGTTTCAAAAGGTAACAACACACTTATGTTGTTTATTTGATCTTATCTGTATTGCTAGTCATATTTCCAAGAACATTTCTTAGAATATTAAGTAAAGTAATTAATACAACAAGCTCAAAGTAATTATAAGTATATGTATTTTATAGTTATCCAGTTCCTAATCCAGTTTTCAATGAACTGCCTTCATACAAGCTTAAAATCCTAAAAGTTTGCATCGTTTGAAAAATAAATGGGCTGTCATTAACTTCTACACATTTGTAATTTTTCTAGTTCAGAAATAAATGGGTTTAATCATATGACTCTCGTCATAACCCTCGTCTTCGTAATAGGGGGATGGTGTTTATCTCTTCACCCCCTAACATTTGATCGCCGATTGTACAAAAAAGGCCGGTTTGGGGCTGTTCTGGCCGGTGTATTGAGTCTGAGCGCCCTCTCCCCAGAACCAGGAGTCTTGGGTTATTGAACTACACAAAATATATCGCAATCAATGAGTTATTGATTGCACATATGGACCTACAAAACGCTGTACAATTTCATTACACGGTTGTAGCAGGAATGTAAGTCCCCCGTTCTTATTGCCCCGGTTGTACAGTAAAGTTAGGCAGTTCAGTGATGCCTCAAATTATGTTGAACGATTTCGCCGCACACAGCGGCTCACATACAAACCGTAACAAAAAAAGTTTTAGAATTGCTCTTATTTTCGTTTTGAGCGTCGCACATACTTCATCTTAGGATATGTCATTATATAGTATCTCTATCAACTAATGTGTATGTTTCAGTTTCTAAATCCGCCCGGTGTTGGAGAAAACATAAAATATATTGCACTCCGTCAAATTCCCATTGATGAATTTCGCTGGATACACACAGAACATTAAAATGGATGTCAGGATTTGGCGATTTTAAAATTGCGATTTTGTATTTTTCTCTATAATTTCTCCGACTGAAATTAAAATATGTTATTTATCAATATTTCATAGTAATACATAGTAAGAATAATCTCTGTATGTCAATTCGTTCTCCTGTTAGAGTAATAGTTCTAACAACCCATCATTTCCATTTTCGCTAACTTCGAGATTTGTGTTTCGGGTGTTCGGAAACGAATCCGGGGGCTTGTGATCGGTCTATCGTTAATCCGAGCTAATTATCATAAAATATACAACTTCAGAAAATGTCGGCGTTTGTTGCATCAAAATCGGATCAGTGGTTCAGAAGTTAGAGCCATGTGAAGTTTTTACCAGTATTTTTCTACCTGAAGATTGCGTCGGATTTTAATGCAACATGGTATGAAGGCAGGTCATTTCATCATTTACAATTAACAAAAGTAAAATTCCTGAATATATTTGTAATAACGCCCGTATTTGAAGAAGAGTTTTGGGTGTCTGGATAGTAGGCTGATTCACAAAAAGGGATTTCCCTAAATTGTTTATATATCTTGGGATTCCCCTAGGTCACTACAGGTCACTACAATTTCCATAATTGTTGTATTGTTACAGTAGTTCCATCTCATAAAGTGTTATGTAACTAATTGAGGTTAATAAAAGGCTATCCCATCAATGTCTATTGTTATCCACTGGTCAGTGACCCTGGCATAAATCAAATTAATAAGAAGGATTAAATTGATTTGTTAATGTACTGTAGCCAAATTAAAATAAAATTGGTCTTGCTTTTATGACACAAAATGTTTATATTTTATCTGTATTTATGGTGCCATGGTTAAAATAAAGAAATACATAAGAAATACATCATAATGCATGTCAACAATAGTGTCATTTGCGTGATACAAAAATGTATGTATCTCCTGAACGGATTGACCGATTTTCAAAATTCAAACGGTTTTTGAAAGCTGATCACGAGTTCTTTCCATCTACCACAATACAAACATGTTTAGCTTAACTTATTTTTTTCACCTGAACTGCCTAGTAAAGTATAGGCTAACAACGCTCACGCAACATTAATTCCACGCTTTACTCCGTTATGGTCTATGGAAGGCGAACTACCATTTCAGGGGGACTAAGATTCCTTTCACACCGAAATAAGCGTTTGTCAGGTGCCTTAAAGCAGCAAGAACCGGTAGACATACGCCGGTTGAATTTTAAAGCGGTCATAAATATAAATACAACAATTATTTTTTTTATAACAACATAAAAAAACAACCTTTCGGTCCAAAAGTCTTTTGTTGTTTCATAATTACTTAAGGCTCTAATTCTTTAAGCCGACCGAATTTCATGTTATCTGCAACTTTTTGCCTTTTGCACATATGCGTCCCGTCATATCGAAAGGTACCTTAATACCGGCATAGTTAATTACGAGATACAGGCCATTGAAGCTGAGCATAGTCAAAAATCACGTCCAAGGTCGAATTTCTAATTTCATCAGAAGCGTTACCTTTAAAGTGCATTCTATCATATTAATTAGGTTCCAACATCAAAAACACAAGACAAATGTTTTAAAAACCGAGATACACATCCTTTCTCCATTCACGTTTAACAAGTACAGAAACTTTAAACTTGATTTTCTCAGAACTTTAGTTTTCGGAATCAGCCCGATACCTTTTACCATTTTGGATGTAACTTTGCAATCGAACATCCAATAACCAAAAGCAAGGTGTCATTTTAAAGCTTAAAATATAATCTTTCAGATGAGACCAAAAAATCAATTTTAATTTTGCCGACTTTAAGGTACCTTTCGATATAACGGGTCATATATCAGAACATCACAATTTCTGGCGTACATATAATATAGATTCACTAGTTTATACCTGAACTTTTACTAGTGATTTAACATCCATGATTGATGTCCAAATGGCGTCGACAGAATACCTCGAAGAAGTGTGCACGTTTTTCGACTTTACATTTCATGATGTTCGGACAATTCTATTGTTTTTTTCAAATTTTGACAGATTGTAGGTTTGATACTTCTCGTTGAATTACAAATATATATAAGATTGTGGAGTTAATTTTGAATAATAATGTATTTTTTTCATGTAAACAAAAGAAAAATACGGAATTCTTATTTTTATGTTTTAGATTTCAGTTCAGGATCCACACCTAGTATTGCGGTTATTCCCTCGCTTCGTTATGCATAGAAACCCTCGCCATAAGGTATGGTTCGTGTCCCAACAAACTCAGTGGAAACTATTTTCTTTTCATGATCAAAAACATTTAGGATTCAGAATTTCCTGAGCAGATTAGTATTTACCCTTAGCCGATTTTCGTGATATCAGTATCAATTATGGTAAGAAAAAACAAAAAAAACCTATAGTATAGTTTCAACAAAGTACCTTATACCATATACATTTCTAAAAGGGTGTAACCAAAAGATTTACTGCAATAAAAGCGCTACTTCTAATACATCAACAATACAAGACAAATAAATTATTAAAAGTCAAAAGAGAGAACGTTACGCTCGTCTCAAATGCCCTTGAATATAGTAATTCAAGAGCGCATCTCATCTAAAATGAATAAGTCGTCCTTACCTTGTCATAAGTATAATTGCTTAATATTTTTTTCATGGTAAAACCACTTTTCCTTTTCTCTATACCCCTTTACATATCACATATGTTTGCACTAGCTTGGTAAAGAAAATGTATTTTTAATATGGAGAGCCTTGTATCTATTCTAATTAATTAGAAATAAAGCTTCTGATTACAATTGCCTCATTGATCTTCACAACTCTCTTAATGCATTTTATAAATATAATTTTTAAAATGCATTAAGATTTTCTTAATGCATTTTATTAATGATATTTAAGGACAATTTGGATAAGAACTTAATTTTAAAAGTGTGTCACAAACAAATGAACCAAAACTGAGATTATCGTCGATATGCATGGTATATTACTCTTGTGTAGATAGTGATTATACCAGCTTTCAGGAGAATAAACATTATCATGATATAGTGTGCACGAAAATTGGATTTATAGCAAGCTGTTTATACACCAAGTTTGGTGGTAAATGTTTTGCTGCCCTAGGCTTCTGAATCAGCTCTAATTATCTTTTGAAACTCAGAATCATGTTTAGGGAAAGGATAAATTTGTATAAAATGTCATATACTTTCATATACTATTTTAAACAGAATACTTTTTCTTTTTATTTGTAACGTTTATTTTTTACATTTATTTAAATTGGTTAAAAGGATAATACAATCAAAATATTCTTTTTTAAGGACATTTTTCATACAAACAGTTTGTGCAATCTTTAAAAATAATGATGATGATGATGATGATGATGATGATGATGATGATGATGATGATAATGGTGATACCACCACCTTAAGGTTCTTTACTTGACATAATCATCACCATCACCATTAACAGGGTGATAATTTTGACGATAAGATTCACACTTTGAACGGCAAGGAACTGTTGACTATTATTCTCGGTAAAACGAAAAAATAAAGTAGCAAGATCACTTCAGCGTCTCATAAAAATGACACAATTCTGCTGCTATCAAATGCACCGAAAGAGGCAAATCACATGTTTGTTTTCGATGTAGAAAACAAATATGCCTGAATGTAATTGTTGTTTGCTTCGTTCAGTGAAGTAAATATTCCAACCGTGATGGCCATATTTAGTGCAAAGAAAGATAACGTATCATGAAAACGGGTCGTGTAATGGTTTGTCTTCATAACATATTTCTGGGTTATTTTTTTTTCGTCTGTTCGTTTATTTATTATATTTGCTAATGTGTTGATCCAATTATATATTTCCGATTTTCATTTTTTAATTTAATACATTATATACAATGCTATTATATGAAAATGTTCATAAATATGATATCTTATTTATGTAAATACCTGGAATGAAATTGAGGACCCTAGAACTAGAAGGGGGTTAAGTCACATTGAGTACAAACTGAGAAAACGGCACAAGCATAAAACCATTTGTGTAGTCTTTAATGGTATTATTGTATTTCGCAGTGACTTTTACGCATGTTCTGATCATCAAATTACTACAAAACTTTTACAGAATGTAGAAATGAGAATTTTGTAGCAGGAAATTGACACAACTCAATTTTCAAGATTTTGTGACTTAACCCCCTTTTAGTTCTAGGGTCCTCAATTGTAGTTAAAAGTATTATGATGAGAGTGCTGATGATGTCTAAAACTTTGAATGTCCAATAATGCATACCGTCACATACCTATTCTATCGTCATCCGTTCTTCAATACATTTTAATTGGTGGATGGTAACAATGCATAAATGGCTGACACGCCTATATAATTATCGTCCTATTTATTTAGATAGCTTGAGTAGGAGAAGGACTAACTTAATTTTCCCTTCTTTACGGATTTACAAATACGATGGCAATAATAACGCGTTGGTAGATAATGTGTGTACCTATTTAATTACGGGAGCGTAATTGTTTGTGGATAAAAGTACAATTAATACAAGCGTCATTAGAGTATTGATCTGGTTAGGTTATCGAAATGGTCAAAGACATTTGACGTCATTAACCGGACCACATATCTTGGTGCTTGGGGTAGTGAAAAAGAGGGTCGGGTAAATCTTTGGCGTATTGTATTTGTTCTTCAAGCTAGTTGGATATTGTAGATTAAAAGTGAATACAATTGAAGACTTAATAAGATTAGCACCAAACATTGGAAATCTTACCAGGTGGTCGGATATAAAAGCTTTGAATGTTTAAATCACTAATCTCATGAGAATGTAATTCATACACGGTTTCTTTAAGGTTTAAAGCTTTTTACCGGGGCTTTTTAAGAGTATGGGAGACCGGGATTTAAGTTACACGGTCAGTTGGCAAGCTACCAACATTCACACATAACTGGGGTATCATGCTATAAGTATGAATTGTCCTCAATGTTTTGTTAAAATATTATGGCATACAAACATTGTTTTTGTACACTCTAGTAAGTTTCTGACAAAACGTTATTTTTACTATAACAATAAGGGGGAAGCAGGTGTGGCAGCGGTACTTCCCTCGCATTGCACCAATGAGCCCACAGTCACGGGTTCGAACCCCGGTCTAGGCGCTGTATGTGCAATTGGTTGCCAGTCCAAACTTGCTTCCGCAGGTTTTTCTCCGGGTGCTCCGGTTTTCCTCCTGCACTAAAACTGGCAAATAAATCTGACCATCTGACAGAGGACCCTCATGGAAAGCAGTGCTAGACACTAATGAGGCTATCCTCTATAAATATGTCATATAACTCTACAATTGTAGGTACATATAATGGTAGCATATTATGGTACATGTATGTTACTTATATATATGACATGTAATTCTACCTCAACGTTATGTTATGGTCAAGCTTGTGTGCTAAAGTCCCCATGTGGATGGTTGTTACATCACCATATTATGGCGATGTAACAACTTAATACAATTACATTTACTGCGATGAACTTGATTTCGTTTCCATTTTTGTGTTAATATCATCCCCAAACATCGCACAACCTCAAGGCTCAGATTTGTCATCCAAATACAATCAGCCTAAAGCTGGGTGGTATGCAAAGTACACTGACACAGGTCTGCAGAATGGCAGGCAAGTTTACAGACTGCATTGATCCCAGAGTTCAAGTAATTTTGCAGACAAAGTTGCTGCATACAAGTCTGTAAAATACGTATTGAGATGGCGCGATAAATCAATGAGGCGGGTTTAAAGCTACGCGTAGGGAAGACCGGGGATGGACGTTACAAATTCACATTTCGGGCCATATAACAGTATAATCATAATATGAGACCCAAAAGAGTCCATCTTGGGTCTATGGTTAGCCTATGTTGAAAATATCAAACAGCTAATTACCTACTAAGGCACGATTCCCAGTTTATGACGAAAGCTTTTGAGTCATACGAAAGGGCTTGACGCAATTGTCTTGCATCATGATGCAGAAAAATATTGAATCATGATTCAAAAACAGATGTATTAGAGTGTATTGAATGATGTAGAAAAATTGCGCCAGGGCCCCTATTATTATAAAGACCACTTCATAAAAGGAAGTTTGCGTTTTTCCTAAAATTTTTGGGTGGTGACTCAAAATACATTTCGTCGTGGCTCTTGCGTCAAGCCTTTTCGTATGTCGGAAGACATTCCGTCATGAATTGGGAACCGTGCCTAATTAATTATTTAAGTTATAATTTTTGTATTGTAACAATCTACCCCGTATTAGTTCTTACACCAGACGGGGTAATGGTGTAATTGTTGTAATGTTAAATCACTGGGTGTTCGGACGATAGTTAAAACTATCCTTTTCTGCCAAGAAACCAAATCAATTTATATTTGTTGGTGTTAACTAAGTGCATATAACTACTTAGGCCACACTAATTTATTTTTTGTCTCAAAGCTGCCGCGCGCGTTAGTTTTACCATGCGCATTAACATCGCCAAATTGTCAAAACTTGAATTGTACTTCTAAATATATTTTTCTCAATTTCGTCAAATAAAACCACATCAAAGATTGCAAAATCGCAAAATAACAAACATACTGTTTTATATACAAGCAAATATCAATGGATTGAAAATGAATGGCGAAAATGGGAAGTGTTACACCTGGTATCATTGGAAAAATTGTTACTAAAATAATAAAATAAAATGAAATAAAACCGCATTCCGCATTAGGTTTTCAATTTTAGGTGAGCTTTAAGACGAACAATTAAATAAGTGTGGTCTTAGGGCCAAATTATAGTCCTTTTTGAGCTACCAAATATTTTGTGTAACAACTCTTTGTTATCTTATAATCTAGTAACATAATTTCAATGCATCTACTTTGTACTACAAAATCATATTTGATATAACCAGGTTACACTTACTGTATCATACAGATATCTTTTACCCCTTTGTTTCTGCAAAAATAAATATATGGAGCTGCTGTTTTAAAGCAGAAGAATAAATATTGAATCTCTTTATTTTAATCCCTATTTCTAGCAGGTTATAGTCACTTGACTAAAGAGTTTGTTGAACTCGACCACATTCTCTTGAAAAACTATGTTCACCTCTCAAAAATAACAACCATGCACATTATGCTTTGAGTGAAAACAGGAAATAGTGTTATTAACAGTTTGGGGAAAGCATTTTCGTTAAGAGCAAACAAGGTTAAGATCCCGAAAATGTATGCTTTCTTAAACTTTGAAATAGGGAAACACAAAGTGAAGAAGCAACATCATATCTTAAAAGTGGAAAATCTAATATTCATCCCTTTAGGATGTAAAGTGCCAAGATGGACAATATTTGTTTCCTCAACCAAACCTCTGTCTTTGTCAGACCCTCTTATCTGAATGGCTCCAGTAACCAAAATATCGTTACGTGGATTCAGCGGCGTAGCTAGTTGATGTGGCAAGACATGAAAATATCGCCCCCCC
>JXSR01S020125.1:1821-13970 GCA_000969725.1 Ophiothrix spiculata | reverse complement strand
TAAAATCAAAATGTTCTTTTTAAAGGAAATTATTAATACAAACAGTCTTCTTTGCAATCTTTAGAAATGTTGATGATGTTGTTTTTGATGATGATGATGATGATGATAACGATGATATACCTTTTAAATACTTTAGTTGATATTATCATCACCATCACCATCAACAAGATCATAATTTTGACACTTTGAACGGTAAAGAAATGTTGACTATTATTCTCAGCAAAAAGAAAAAAATAAAGAAGCAAGATTATGTCAGCGTCTCATAAAAATGGCACAATTCTGCTGCTATCAAATGCAATGAAAGAGGCAAATCACATGTTAGATTTCGATGTAGAAAACAAATATGCCTGAATGTAATTGTTGTTTGCTTCGTTCAGTGAAGTATGTAAATATTCCAACCGTGATGTCAATATAGTGCAAAGGTAGATAACGTATCATGAAATCGGGTCATGTAATGGTTTGTCTTCATAACACATTTCCGGGTGTGTTTTTTTCGTCTGATTGTTTATTTAATATATTTATTAATGTGTTGATCCGATTATATGATTTTCATTTTTAATAATACATTAAACACAATGGTATTATATTAAGTTCATAAATATGATCTTATTTGAAGAGCTGAATTGGAAAACGGCTTAGAGACAATTTTTTTTCAAAAATGAGTTTTTGATAGATTCTTACCTGACCTTTAACTTGTGCATCAACATAGCAAAACATTTTATTGATAAAATCTCCTTAAGTGGGTTAAAATACCGAAAATGTACCTTTTATGCCCAAATATGTACACCGCATGACCATATATTGGCATTAAAGGACATGATGCCCATATATAGTAACTGTTTTATTATACAAGTCCAGATGTTGAAATTTGGTATTTATAAATTATATCATAGCCTAATAAAGAATTTAACAAGAAATTTTGCAAAAATATTGGAAGATAGGTGGCTCTTAAGTTAAAATTCGATGAGTTGTTTAGCTAAACAGCTTACGTCCATTTTAACTAAAACATTAATAGCAAATTAATAAAAAATTATTTGATGAATTATCTAAATGACACCTTATTTTTAAACACATATTTAAGAATTACTAAAATCATTTTCAGGAACTTTGCGACACATTTTGATGTCCTAGCAGTTTTTTGCCCTTTTCTCAAAAAAGTGTAAAATGGATGTAAGCCGTTTTGCACGTCAACTCTTAATTTATGTAAATACCTGGAATTTAATGTAGTTTAACGTATTATGATGAGAGTATTGATGATATTTAACCCTTCTCATACCAACGTATTTTTTGTAACGTTTGTTATCAACGGGGGTGGGGTGGGGGGGGGGGTTACCACCCCCTTTGAAATTGAAATTGGAGTACTAAAAGTTGCTTTACTTTATACCATAGTATAGGGTAGGGTCTCCTCTATCTATTGATACTAAAATCATGGAAATCGACCAAGGCGTTACGTAATTATAATGGCCACCAAATCGAAATTTTGCTGTAAAAGTTCTAAATATCGGAATTTTGTCGGGTTTTTTAGATTATAAAGAAGGGAAATGGTGTTTCGAATATGTTCTATAAGTTTTAGGTGAATAAAATGCAGATATTTTTCAAAATGGCGACTTCAAATTTTCTCAGGTGGCAACCACCTCCCCCTACCTTCCGACTTTGAAGAGGTACCCTGACCCCCCTGAAGGTGTTACCTTCAAATAATGTCTTATTTTTGAGATAAATGTTGGGGGGGGGGGCAGATTTTGATTAGGTGGTGTCCTAACAATTATTCAATTGTGTAGAATTGAAGAGTGTAGAATAAGAAGTACTTAAGTCACTTAGGTTATGAGATATGAGCGTTTAAAGTTCTGACTTTTCTTTAACTTTTATATTCAAAAGAGTGGCGGCGTAGTGTAGTGGTTAGCAATCTCGCCTTGCACGCATTGGGCCCGGGTTCGATTCCCGGTGAGGGTTGCCTTGCCGGAATGGAATCTCGGAATCTTTGCTAAGATGTTTGTCTGACTTGGTGGGAGCATTGGGTCAGATATTCGATCTTCTCCGCCCCTTACATGAAGTATTTAGAGTTGGGTGAATATTTCATGAGAGATTGTCGTCCTTCGGAGGCGACGTAAAGCCGTCGGTCCCATGTACAGAAGAGTCATACCTGTACATGTAATCGCAGTCAGTATCGTAAAGAGTAGTGTATTCTACCCCTGATTGTTCCCAACCCCGTTCTGGTCATTGTAGGGGTACCCCTTGCAGAGTGTTTATCACTGTTGTGTATACCCGTGAGGATCAGTCCTCTAAAGTGTAATAAAATAAAAAATAATAAAAATAAAATAAGTATTGAATGCAAATTAGGTACATGTTATCATATAGTTGGGTGTATCATTTATGGTTATTTAGAAGACTGTATCGATTATCGATTTTATGCAATCAATGATCACTATTTTGCACTTAAGTACTTCTTTCTCTACAATCATGGTCGTCAATCAAATAATCCTATTAATCTTACAATGAGTAATCCAAACAATTTGACAATAATTTCTGTACTTCAGTTACCTCAAAACCATTAATAACTCAATTTCGTCAAAATGTGACTTAATTACTTTTTATTCTACAGTCTTCAATTGGACTAGTACATGTGCGATCAATAGATCGTTGATTGCAACTTAGTGCGTGTTGTCAAATTAGACAGGGACTTCAGTTTAGGGTAGACTCTCAGTCACCGAAGAATACAATTGGTCAAAATAATACTACATGTGTCTCATCGCGGCAAAAGAATTTGGTTGTCGTCTCCCACTTTTTACTTGTTATAAGAGAGATAGAGTCTAATTAGAAAATTCCGGGAGAATGTTTCAACATACAAACAGCTAGCATAAAAAGTCCATAGAAATGTGTTTGATTAAAAAAGTTTGGTTAGAACATTACTGAGTTTATTTTTAAAGATTAGTGGTGGACGATACATTTTATCCTGGTTTAACTAACACTTTTAAGCTGTAAAGTGCTTGTCAGGTATCTATCAATAACGTTGTTCCCCACATGTTATTAATTTAGTTATATACATGGTAATGATCCAAATACATGTTAAACATCCACAACTGTACAGTTGGGTTAAAATGGTCGCAAAAACACATTTTCATCGCTAAAAATGGAGTAGAGCAGCATTGAAACTGCTAAAAAACATGACACGTCGAAAAACAAATCAGTTGAATATTGATATTAGTGTATTAACAGACCCAATTTGTTCATAAAGTTGGTGGAAATTAATATTTTTAAAATTCACAATAGACTCTGTTCCATATGTACGCCAAAAATTGCGATATTCTGATATGTGTAAGTAGGTACAACCTTGCACTAAACCATAACTTGTCTTCTGGAAATATATTGAGTGGAGTTTATTGAGGTGTCATTTGAATGCAAATGCCAGAGATCACGTAACACGTGTTCAAAACTGTTACACTTTTTAGCACAAGACACGTGTTCAACTTGTCAAAAAATAAAGAAATACTTAACATTTTTGAACACTACTTTCGAAAGAACGCATGTGTTAAAAAATGTCAATTCACACAAATCTGAACACATGAAAAGATGTCAGACGTTCGTGTTCACGTAGGTGTTCAGGAATACCAGGTGTTCAAAAGTTGATATTCTGAATGTATGCGTTCTGATGAAAATTAAAAATCAAAATCTGCCCCCCCCCCATTTATCTCAAAAATAAAACATTATTTGAACATAATTTGTTTTTTAAACAATAAAAGAAACCCCCTTCTGTGATCCTATGGGAGCGTTTGTGGCAATTACGTTCCGCATTGCCATGGCAACCTGTCAAAGTTTCCCCGCCATTTTCGCTGCTGGTTGCATACGAAAACAAGTGAAATACAAAAACTAAAATCCTTCCCATGATAGGATCAGAGTATATGTTTAAAACTTTGTCTCTGTCAAATTTCAGGTCAATAGGAAAAAGCGTTTTTGAGATAAATGGGGGGGGGGGGAATAGTTTTTGAAAGCGGTTTTGAGAAAATCAATTTTAAACAATCGAGGGCGCTTTTGCATATAAGGTAATGCAATATATGCTAACAGTTACACTTTTTCATATCATTTTGATTTATTACAAATTTAAGTGAAAAAAGCATCTCAATAGGGATATCGGTTCTTGAGATATGCTTAAAATAGCAGGTTGAAAACAATGAAATACATAAGAAATTCCTCATGCAGTGATATTTGACATCAAAAAATTGTAAGTATAATTTCCAAAACCAATGTTGGTTACAGTACCATTGGCAATTATTATTTGTTTTAGTTTGTATTTTTAAAAGGTGTTAAATATCATCAGTTGAGTGTTTTTACATGTAAATGTATAGGAAATGTGTCATTTTTGAAAATTGTTGAACAAACTTCGTCACTTTGATCGGCCATATCTTGAGAAACGTATATCCGATTTTCACCAAACAAAAACTGTTTGAAAGCTAAAATTCCATACACTTTGGCTATGAAGTTATCTCAATTTTTATAAGGGTTGTTAAAAGCCATGCCGTGTTTCCCCTTAATTAAAATATACAAATAATGGATGTTTTATAATATACAAATAATGGATGTTTATGAGTGCAATTGTCCAAATATTTAATGAGTTGAAAGATCAAATGCTCCATTCAAACGAGGCGAAATCGAGTTGAATGGGGTATTTGATCTTTCACCGAATGAAATATCTGTTCTATTTACACGAATAAGAAACATTCATTAATTGTGTTATGTGACAGCTAAAAAAATCTTTGTAAACAAAACGAAACGAGACAGTATCTATAGTACTGTACATGCCGGTGTAATGACATACAGCGTCCGTGTGACTGAAATGTCCTACCTAGCTACTATTAAATTGTGTAGAACGTACTTGTACATGTGCGATCAATAAATCATCGATTGCGACTTATTCCTTGTAGTTCAATTAGACCCGGACTCCTGGTTATGGGGGACACTCAGTCTCATTACACCGGCTTTAATGCAACGACGTGTCATATGCTGCGCCCGCGGACTATGCAAGCGTACTCAACTAAACATTACGCCCGCTGATGTTGCGTCTTATCAAACAAAGGTAACCGTGCAATATATCATTTTTTTTGCACGGCACTATCATAATTGCACAGTTGGTGACGTTTACTATCAAATGGACCAATTGACCAATGGCACGTGACCCGAGATGCGCCAAACAAGTGACACAGATTTATTTAGCTGTTATATAACGAGTTTCTATTGTAACAATGACCGTAATGTTATCTCCAGAGTAGATAAAGATTCTATCTTATGTCTCCCTGAAGAAGAATACACTTATTATTACCATCTTATGAGGATTGTGATGACGGAAAGCTAGTACTTTGTCTACAAAAATCATATTTGATATAACCAGATTACGTTAACTTTATCATACAGACATCTTTTACCCTTTTTTTCTGCAAAAACGAATATTTGCTGACTCACACCGAAAAGGGGGACTTTGCGACGATCTGCAAACTTAGATATTAGGCTTTGAAGTTGAGAAGTGGTAAAATTTTCCGTCTGGTGGTGAATTTGAGATTTGGTGATATTATGAATCTTCGAAGTTTTAAACAACTTCCTACTAAGCCGTTTTCTATAAAATTGCAAAAAAAAGATAATTTTTTGACAATTGTCTAACACCGTGTCAATTTCGTTTTCGCAATTTTGTTAACCGTAAGCTTTCTCATGATGCCAAAATCTTAATTTTGATGTCGGAACCAAAGTCCCCCCTTTCGGTGTGAGTCATCACATATATGGAGCTGCTGTTTTAAAGCACAAGAATAAAATGTTGAATCTCTTTATGCTAATCTCCATTGCTAGCAGATTATAGCCACTTGACTAAAGAGCCAAAGTTTGTTGAACTCGACCACATTCTCTTGAGAAGCTATATTCACCTCTCAAGAATAACAACCATGCGCATTAAGCTATGAGTGAAAACAGGAAATAGTGTTATTAACAATTTGGGGAAAGCATCCTCGTTCAGAGCAAACAAGGTAATAGGATCATGTCAATTTTACGCTTTCTAATATGACAGCAAGCAATACGATTTTTATGCAAAATATTGACTTGACCTCTCGATACTCGATAAAGCATAAAATTGAAACAGCATATTATATGTGACATTTAATATAGCATGTAAGAAGCTAGTGAAACTGCCTCTTTGCTCCTGAATAAAGTTTTTTGACCGTCACATCATTAATGTGACAGTAAAATCTAAAAACTGTTTACAAAAATCCATGAATCACGTTTAAATGTTTAAGCAACGCTTCATGTTCAACGTTTGCAAAATTTCAAACATTGAGAAAGTAGAAAACCTCCACAAAACAAAATAAAAGTGAATAAAGTGTATTTTTCTTAATCATAATCAAGCTTTAATGTATTATTTGGTCGCGATGAAACTTCGTTTTAATGAGTTTCTACTGTATGAATTACCTTATGTAATGTAATTTTTACTTTAGATGAAGCTACTTCATCATGTCTCGCTGAAGCAAATACTCTTTTCATTGCCATCTTATGAGCATTGGGATGACGGAAAAGCGGCTCAACGGCCTCTACCATCACTTACGTTATACGTCACTTTCAGTACAATTAAAAGCATATTGCTTGGTACACGAAGTTGTCATCGATCGTACATTCAAAGCTTTCGCAAAGAATCTCTCCAAGGAGTTTCGTACCGATTGAGACAATATGTTGTAGCTATATCCTGAAAAGCCTGTGATCGTCTTAGTTTGTTATCCGTACCTCAGCAATACCTGTTGGGGATTTCTTACTTTTGTTAAAGCAGATAAATATGGTTTTACTCAGTACCTCAACAATTATACTTGTTGGGGATTTCATACTTTTGACAAAACACATAAATGGTTTTGTACATTCAATCTCATTGCTTATAGCTTCGATGCTTTCGAAAATTTGTTGTAAACAAGTTTTGCTGCAGCCAGGTCCTCAACAGCCATACCTGAGTATTAAAGATAAAATGTGTAACAAATGACATTGAAATTAACATTAAATAAAAATAAATTGGTTGTGAAAATGTTACTAATTGAACTTTAATGTATTAAATATAAATGCTTAATATTATGTAGCAAACAAAGTTGAAAATATTTAAGTGTAAAAAGAAATACAATTTTTCAAGACCTTTACCGTTACTTAATTCGTTGAAACGGGATCTTGGAACTTAATTATCTCAGCTCGCCAAAAAAAAAAAACAATCTGAATTTGTTTTTGCTTGTTGCTTTTCGCTTCAAGGGCCAAAACAAAAATATTGTTTGTTTGTCCATAACGGCCTCTGAAATGGTCGGGTCGGTAGGTCGCCTCTTTTTTGTTGTTGTAATAAATGTACATGAAAGTCACCCTAAAGAATTGAAGAAATGAACAAAAACTAAACTTAACTTACGAAAACAAGATACTGCTGATTCTTAAGAGGTCTTCTACATTGGAAAATACAGTTCATGTCAATTCATATCATATTTTTATGATTTGAGGACTTTCTCGATGAATTTTTCATATCTTTTTGCATGAAAAATCCTCAAATAAGAAATGGAAAATAAAAAAAAAACTTTATAAAGCACACGGTCGGGCCAAATTTTGACGGTCGGTCGGGCGAGGACAAACAAACAATATTTTTTTGTTTTGCCCATGTGAATGTAACAAACCGGATGACTGAAAATGTGTTCATCTTTGGTAAGGATGGGTAGGATGAGCATGGTACGCATCTTTGCAGTTACTTTGTAAGTACTTGCTGTTGGAAAATGTTCAGGGGTCTACCAATTGAATACCAGAATGCAAGACTGACCCAGGTTCACTTTTTTGTTGTCAAAAATGAATTATATACAGGAGAGACTTTCTTTAACTACGGCTGCCTTGTGCATGAAGGACTTAAATGAATCTGCACCGCAAGTGCCCCAAAAGTCCTATATGTATTCACAAGTTGTCAAAATCCATGTCAGTTTTGCATACATATGTTGTTTTATTGAATGTACCATAAGTAGTCGTCATAACCATGTTCTCGGCCAAAGTATCCCTTGAAATTGGAAGATAATTGATGTTAGGTTAAAGTTCTGTCTATATTGGTTAGAAAACATGCACAAATTGAAAATCGGTAGTCTTATCTCATTTCAAAATGGCGGTCGAAAAACTTTACGCAGCAAATATGTAAAAATACATTTTTTTCCGACCGATTTTTTTCAATTAAATTTGTCTCAGACAAGTAGAGCATAAGGACAGATGCATTACTTCACAACATATTAAATCCAGATGGATTTCACCCCTTTTTAGATAAAAGTGAATATAAATAGCACATATGAATGCAAGACACAAGTCCACTGTCTAAAATGACTCCCTGCAAAGCAATGCAAGACAAATACATACAAAAATCATGTTTCATATGACAATTGGATTCATTAACCTACCCTGTGAGCTAAATCGTCATAACTTATACATCAGACATACTGTGAAGGTGTTTTTTTGTTGTTGTTTTGTTGTTTTTTACTTTTTTTTAAACTGCCCCAGTGGACGTGGGTCACTCTTGTATTCATATATTCAATTGCAATGGTGCAAGATAAGGGTCACATTATCAAAAAAACTTAGTGTATGAAGACGTTTAGTTTCCGAAAAGGAAAAAAAAAAAACCCTCATATTTACTCCCCTTTGTACGTGTCACATTCTGAAAGCTTCATTGAAAAACAAAACAAACAAAAAATAATAATGAAAACCCAAAACAAAACACAAAAGTCTCGTAAATTCGTTATCAATTAAAACTGATAAATTGAAGATGGAATTTTGCTTACCTAATGTTTTACAGACGGTGGTCACATTTCGGTTGGCCTTGTGCCGACCAAGAACTACATCACCAAGTTCAGTAACACATTTCACCTTCCAAGAAAAAATGAAATGAAGACAGTCAATCATACATAATTATTCGCAATATCATGAAATTAGCAAACAAATTAGCTCTCCGATACTCATGAAGTAAATATTGTGTTTGTCAAAATTCAGTAAATAGACGGGTTCAGTTGCAAATATTATTACACCATTTATTTATGCAAACTGTACAAATTTGCTTGTATATTATTTTACCTAGCATTATCCATTAACACTCGTCTTCCTAACGGTTGATCGCTGATCGCCCCAAACACAAAATAAAGCGACCCTGAGCATTTAGGTAATTGTTTTAACATCCTTTGCGGTTATTTTGATGGGGAAAAATCTAAGGTACCACCTAAGGTTACAAAATACAAAATTTCGAAAAATGAATAGCACCAACAATAATGAAATAATGTAGTTTGATCTTAAATGAGAACTGTTTTTGGAAAGCTCGAAACCTAATTGTAGAACTAATTGTAACACTTTCAAGGACCTGCATTTCTTGTGTGAGTACATATTTGTTTAGAAATTAATAAATAAACCCATCAAACCGCAAAGTTAAGGGCGGAATATTTACATTTTCATTCTAGTCTTACATATAATCAACACATATGGCAACTGGTATTCGATAAGGTAAAATGTGTATTCCATTTCAGTCTAAAATTCAAATGGGTCACAGTCCGGAGTTAGCTATAATCACGAAAACAATCCAAGGGCAGCGTATACAAGTTGGCTTGCATTAGTGAATGTTGGATAGGGATGCGAGAGGTCTCGGACTCGATCCGGGGAGGAACCACCCATTTTTAATATGTACATTTAGGAGATATACGGCTTCACTGCAGCTGATCACTTTAAAGTGGCAATTTCTACAGGTGATTTACAACTAAGGTTAGGATGCAGTCAAAAACATTTTGATCAAAAAGTCATATGTGAACTAAAGAAACGTAAACCCGAAAGCTACAACAATTACAACAAAAAGAGCAAGAAAACCAACAACTTATTTTAAGATCTGCTTTTCTAACGTGACTGATATCTGCTTTCCAAAACACGTAATTAACAGTTTTCTTTGAAACATAGTTTAACGAGTTCATCAAAATCAACTTACACCGGATAATAATATGTCCCCGGATTCTTTCATTGCTCCAGCTATTGTGTCTGTGTAAACGGCACTTGTTTGCATGAGCACTGGGTCCAGCTCTTGCCACTCATTGTAGCATGCCCCGATGCCTACAAAAGAAATGGTTTGTGGTCATGTTTTTAACGGAGGAACATTTGCATCACAATCTACAAGCCTGTCATCCCCCTGGCTAATTTGAGCAACCTATTATTCGGTTGCTTTAAATACATTATTTTTGAAATGACACGGTGCTTTATTTGTTAAATTGAAACTGAAATGTACGTGCGATATATAATATAAAACATCTGCAACCACCACATGCATATCCATCTGAACCCTTGCTTATTTTAGTAGCGTTAAAGTTGATCCGGTTGAGTTTTGAAGCCGCCCCTAATTACTTTATAAGTTGTCAGGCTAGTTTTTATCAGTACTAGAATCTTTGATACTTAAGACAATATATGAGCATTATTTTAATCATTATATACCAACTGTGAATTTCACTACGCCTTACTATATTGAAACATCCGATCTTACACAAAAGCTTCATAACATTCTAAGAATATATCCAATATGAAATTATACTTTTGTGATGATTTTGTTGTCTTACAGTTGATATGGGCTCCGTGTTTCACCAATTCATACTTCAGTACAGGGGTCTTTGATGTGGTCGCAGTGACAATAACGTCAGCGTCTCTAACGGCTTCTTCCACACTTTGATACGCTTTGCACCCAAATGTATTTGCAAGCTGCTCTGCATTCCCAATGTTTCTACTGCATATCCGAATCTATTTCAAAGAAACACACTACACATTACAGAGTAATAATATACAACACTCGAAACTTCACATTCTTCTTTATATTTCGCATACGTAAGCGACCAAGCTAGCCTCTTTGACAAGTTAAACTCTTAAAAGAATTAAACAGGGTTTTACGTACAATCAGAAAATAGATATCTTAGTAAACGTGCTTTATAGAAACTTCATACCAATATTTCATTAAAAATATGAGTACATGTATCGTTCAATGACAATTGACTAAAGTGGAAGCAAGATCAATATAATTGATTCACTTTATTGCAAAGAAATAATGAATGTTGTTTACAAAGAGATCGAAGTCATGGACCATAGATTAAAATCAAACAAACAAAATAAGAACTCGCACAAACATATGCACAATTCATTATATAGATCAAATTAAATGGGTGTTAAAAGTGTCGCATGATTCCCTGAGATCAGATATAATTGACAAGCTTACGCATATCGTTCAATGACAATTGACTAAAGTGGAAGCAAGATCAATATATTTGATTCACTTTATTGCAAAGAAATAATTAATGTTGTTTACAAAGAGATCGATGTCATGGACCATAAATTAAAATCAAACAAACAAAATAAGAACTCACACAAACATAAGCACAATTCATTATATAGATCAAATTAAATGAGTGTTAAAAGTGTCGCATGATTCCCTGAGATCAGATATAATTGACAAGCTTACGCATATATGGATCCTTGAGATCCAGATATAATTGACAAGCTTACGCATATCTGAATCCTTGAGAGGCAGGTAAAATTTACAAGCTTACATAAAATGAAAAGTGTCAAAAACAACACAATACTTTTTGCATCTAAATAGTAGAAGAAAATACTCCACAAACTAGGTAGTTATACTATATCAAAGCTTCGGAATGTAGGTCATACATTTTCTTTTCATGTTATACAGGTATGTATTACAATAAATAATGAAGACCATGGATGGAGTGAACTTTTACTACACATTAGGAACCTTACCTGTTTAAAGCTATGTATGTGACTCAAGGCTTGAATGTGACTTGCAGCCTGCTCTCCTGATCCTATTATCGCCAGAATCTCGCTGTCTTCCCGAGCCAGATACTGAGAAGTGGTGTAATCAGAAAATAAATTAAATATTGAAAGTACTTATATAAAACATGCAAAACACTCCTGCAGTGGTAAAATATGTGTATCAATAAATTAATAGGTACTTAAACTTGATATTATTCACTTTTTTCCCCCTAAAATTTGCATTGCCTGTTTGGAACTTTTAAGTCCTAAGCTTTGGCGAAAAAATAGAACATTTATTATTAAACAGGGCATGTTTAAAATCTGAACAAATTCTAATCAAACAATGTCATTCGCTGTAC
>JXSR01S020121.1:26587-38649 GCA_000969725.1 Ophiothrix spiculata | reverse complement strand
AGTTGTGCGAATTATAGCAACACACGTTATAATTCACACAACAGTTGTGTGGATTATAGCGACACTTATTATAATCCACACAACAGTTGTGCGGATTATAGCGACACTTATTATAATTCACACAACAGTTGTGCGGATTATAGCGACACTTATTATAATTCACACAACAGTTGTGCGGATAGACTCTACCATGCTACCAACTTAAAAACGGTAAACGCTAATGGAAAAAAAAATCAAAATTTAGAATACAAGTTTTTTTCATCATTCTGGCTGCACATTCTGTGAAATTTTGAACAAATTCTGTGCATGACACCGTAGCCGTTAGAACTACCTTATTACATGAATCTGAAAAGGCAATTTTGAAAATGCGATAATTCATGAATTTATTTATAAAGCTGCCTTACTGAATCATGTGAATGATGTTGTCATGATTGATGAATCCAAAATGCATGATCATTCCATGATGAAAAGGATATAAATGGGCGGACCCGAACAGCAACCTTTACGTTCTCTGCCATCCTCAGGACGTGGTCCTCCGTTCACAATCGACTTACAGCTATCACTAACAGTGTAAATACACCCTAATCTTTTTCTCAGCTGCGGGTCCTGGCCTGGATACATGTACACAAATTTTGTGTATCTTTCCGGGTGAAAACATTTCCACAAACAGATGTCGATTGGAAATTGATGATACTCTTGAATTCCAATCGCTTAATTTTTATTTCTTAATTTTTATTCATGTGTCTACTTTAAATTATACTATTTTTAGACTAACTATATCAAAAATAAAAGGAAAAACTGAATTTTATTAGCAAAACTCAAAAAATAAATAAATTCTTGAATAACTTTAAATCAATTTATCCCTGGCTAATAAACGACTTGATTTTAGAGTGTGGATAATCCTGAGTGATGCGCCCTGTGAGAAAAATTATAATTGATTGAGGTCAAAGGTTATCATTTCATTGACAACGAAAACATGGATCCTGACTGTGCATTCGAAACAGGAGAGCTGGACGAAAATTTCGTCTTAAATGGACGAAAAACGCCTATAAGGTTGGTTTTTGTATTTCAGAATAGTTGTTTATCCTTTCGTTGTTCTTGTTATTGGTTTTTATGATATGAAATCTGTAAATTCATGTAGAAAATGTGGACCCTAAATGCCGTCGTTATGGACGCTCAATATTTTGTCTACGTGGCGTATGGCAAATGTTTTTGTGTACCACGTTGTATAATACGATTCTTACTGCATTTGCATTAAGTGATTCCGAATTTCTTGAAATCATGACTTTGAACTTAGAAAATCTGGCCAAATGTTCACCTCGATTCCCTCAGGCCTTTAGATTATGTACATCGGAAGGCCTGTGTTGAGGCTAGAGCCTACGAAGGCTACGTACTATTTATACTACTATTCGGACAATACCTTGTAAATGATTTTCAAAGTAATTATGTGATGAGTATAATATTCATAGACTCAAAAGTATATAAACTTAAGTTAAGAATAAGGCTATTGACACAATCATCATGTCTATAGCCATTTAGACACAATTAGTCTGTTCAAGTTTGTCTTACAAGTTATCTCATTAACGGACAATTGATTTAGTTTACAAATCCCTTACAAATAGTTTACAAATTGTAAGTGACAAAAGAAGTAGGCCTATTGAATTAATCTTACCGCACAAAAGTATAGGATCATAGGCTATTGTCTTTGACTAAAGCAAAAACGTCTAGAGGTTTTTAGTTGTGCTTTTTATCGTGTAAACACAAAAGGATTGTTGCGGATTGCAATTTCTCAAGTGGGGATTATCTATACTTATTCAAGTTATTGACTCCAGTGAATAGAATAGGCCTAAGTAATGGGTTAACAAAATATTTTACTACGGATTACAAAATGCATTGTTATGCTTGGACAGAACATTTGAACTGGCTAGATGTATAGAGTAAATCTTGCAAAGGAAAATGACCCATTGGCATACCCACTAGCCTAATTTTGCTATCCTATGATATGATATGATAAAGGTTTTTATACGGCACCTTTCCAAAAGATCAAGGTGCCTTACATATTAAAACATATAAACTTACATTAAAGGAGCTTGGTCCGATTGCCCCAACTTTTTTAAAACTTTTTGAGATTTTGGTATCAAAATATTGCTCATATTTTTCTCATAACCCATGTGAAATTTCACGGCTGAGTTATATTCCGTTTTGGAAATATATATGAAAATGTGTCTAATTATGGCCCGGGGGGCCACTTAGCCATATTGTATTATATTATTAAAATGATGAACATCACCATATTTTTAAAGTGGTGCTTTCCCAACTACATTTCCGCTGGAATTTTAACATCATATATTGCAAATTAGTTATCTCTCAATCTCAGCCATTTCTATGTAAATTTTTGTACTTTTTTGGATATTACTACACATTTAAGCTTTATTTAGAGCATTTCCATGACTAAGTAGGATCTAGGCTAGTCCCTTTAAGCATTTTCAGGGCAAAGGCTTTAAACTTGTTTAGGGGTGTTTATTTAGAAAAAAAACTTGTTAAAGGGGTAAAATGAAAGAATAACCGCGTGAAATACTTGTTTAGGGGTCATTTTTAAGGCTACTCGAAAACGTGTTTAATTAGGGGGTATTTTAAAAACCTTTGTTCACGCATGTGTACACCATTACCATTATAGCTAAGTGCCCCCCCCCCCCGGGAATTATGGTAACCATAATTAATTTCATACAGTAACGTATAGGAAGCTCTATGTTGTAGGCACATCCCCATAATCACTTTTGTACCCCCCCCCCTCCCATCCCAGGGCTTGGGTTCTCACATTAAAACTGCAATGTACATCTGCCTGCTGTTTCAGGCTGTTTTTCAACGATTTCTCCATATGGATATATGCATGGTTTTTTTTCACAGATGAAAGTACCTGCCTGAATTAGATGTATTGGTGAAATATGCTCGAGTACCCAATTTGAGTAAAATTTGGCTTTTCTTCATGTATCAAACTTAGTATATATATTGACTGATGGGTAATTGCTTCAGGTAGCCAAATTGTCAAAGTCCAAGAAACTGTTTGCTCAGTTTGAAATTAACTGTAATATCTTTCAAACCAGCATTTGTGTGTCTAGAAATATGAATAGAGTAGATATATTATGCCTCTTGGCTTGTTTTAATAAATTGTTGCCTGGTCTTTGCACACTCTCTTTTCAGAACCAAATCCAGCAGTGAAAGAACCTACCTCACCAATTCAGAGAAAACACTGAGTTCTAACAACCTGTCACTCACATCACTAAACCGCTCCGTGTCAGACTGGAATTCCATCAATGTTCTCTTTGACTCTGCCGATAGTTCCAAACTTAAAAATATGAAATCCAAAGAAAAGAGACCAGAGAGTAATGGAGAATTCAGTCTTGATTTGAAAAGTCTCAATAGCAGTTTCAACAAAAGCGTGAGCTTCAACAGCAAAATGCCCAAGAGAAACGACGACAGCGATGATGAAAGTTTGGATGATATGTTTGAAGAAGAACTCCAAAATTTGATTGATAAAGATGCGCAAGAGCTTGAAGATCACCAACAATCTCCAAATCTGGTAGGGAAACCTCAGAGCACATACTCATCCAGTTGGTTCACTGAACCAGTGCATTTAACCAAAAGTTCTGAATATCCTGTATTTGAAAGTTTAGGTGTTGATGTGCAAAAAACTTCACCTAAAAATAGAACTGTCGGAATGCTTGGAACAGAATTAGCTCAAAACCAAATCAAATCCGAAGTCTTGTGTGATGAGGATCTTTTTAGAGAGCGTTTTCCTGTGACTTTACGATCTACGTCCATTGCCAAAACTTTTTCATCTCCCCCACAGAAACATGGTGCATCGATGTCTTCCCGACGACCAACAAGTGCCAAATCAGAGCCTCGCAATGTGACATATTCTAAAAGACCTAAAAGTGCTACAGTTACGAGCAGGACATCGTCAGGTACAGACAGAAGCGGCTATGCAAATTATCTGGAGGCTTCTATAGATTTGGTGAATCGCTCTCTTTCTACTACCCCTAATGAATATGAACTGGCAAAGCTGCGAATGGAAAGATTGCGTCTTGAGGAGGAGCGGATTTTGGAAGCAAAGAGGAAGGAGGAACTTGAACGGATCAGAGGACCAACACCTAAATGGTAAGTGTTTTAAAGAAAGTTGGTGTAAAGAAAGTCAGCGTCACAATTCTTCAGATGATGTATATAAACATCCAGAGTGCAGGGCCAATTGTTTACAAATAAGATCGGTGCCCTGCAATTCGTGGTCACGTGACAGATTTTGTTCGAGGAATTTTGGCAGTGGCTTTTGGTCCCACAAGCTCCCACAGGTGCCGTAGCTTTCTGCTTTTGATTTGCATATTGATGAGGTAAATCTGCTGTTAAAGCAATATTATAATTATAGATTGGGCTCAATGATGGATTTGAATTAAAACCATTTAAATGAACAATCATGACTATGTTTAACCCTAACCCCCTACCCCACTTTTCCGTTCAGAAACTATCTCCTCGGAAATTTACAAATCAAAAACATCGGGTTTCCACCTGGGCTCGAACCCGGTACCTCCCGCATCCCAAACCTATTATCACTATGTCAAGCCACCGATCAGGCACTGCCATGGCAGCGATTTCGTGATCATTACTAACTCAGGTCTATGACGAATTCAGACTTAGTCGATTTGCCTAACTTTGCAGAATGGTATTTTTTGGTATTTGGTAGGGTTAGGGTTAAGGGCATTTAATTCAACAAATTGTCATAACAGGAAAGCCAAATCGTTTGGAGG
Organism: Ophiothrix spiculata; assembly: GCA_000969725.1. Taxonomy (NCBI): domain Eukaryota; kingdom Metazoa; phylum Echinodermata; class Ophiuroidea; order Amphilepidida; family Ophiotrichidae; genus Ophiothrix; species Ophiothrix spiculata. The sequence continues at coordinate 33,850 of JXSR01S020121.1, read as the reverse complement.
GTATAGTGCCAAATACAAACCTAGTCAGTCAAAATTCAAAAGACTTGGGTGATAGTAGACACCCTGTTGGTTTGATCTTATAATATTCCCTTATAAAAAGTGAATACTGCCTGGTACCAATATACCTGCAGGAAAAATTTACACATCTGTTTTGGCTTTTTGGCTACTCCTTTACCACAACTTCAACAATTCTTGGTACCAATATATTATTTGTGATGTTGAAATTGAAGTAGTGATCTACTACTGATGACATTATTATTGATGAAGTATCTACCTTCTGCTGATACTAGTATTACAGGGACTGTCTTTTAAAAAATGCCAGGGGAGCTGTGAATCACCCTCCTCAAGATTTTTAGGTGAGCAGTAGGAGAGTGATGAGAATCGCCCTCCTCAAGATGTTTAGGCGAGCTTTTTGACAAAATCAGAAAACAAAAGGCAGCAGTTTGAACACAATGAATTTACTATGGTATTTTTATGTCTTCTCAGTCTTGTACAATTTTGATGTTACAGCCAAATGTCTGGTAGCAAAAATTTTGTTTGGAGGCCAAGTATAAACTGACATATTCTCATTTATTATTTTTCGTATCATCATGATTATAGGATCAAGACATTTTTTCTAACATACCCAAATGATGCAAATTTTCAAAAACAAACCAATCAAGTTTCAAAATTTGCACAGGATATAAATTATATCTTCCGTTGTTTTTGTTTTGCTAGTCTATGGCTATGCAAACGTTGCAAACCTGAGTGAAGAACACTGTCACTGTTGACTACCCTCGGTATGCTCGACAGTCGTAACTCATTATTGTAAATGACACTGACAGCAGACGAAAATATATCGCAACTATATTCTCAACAAACACTACTTCTTCCAAATTCGCTTAAATAATATTTGTAATCAATTCATCAAAATTGAGAAAATTAGTGTTATTTTCCTACACTGTCGAGCCTTCGATAGACAGTATGGTTAGCCTTTTTGTTTACCTTCCCAGCATGCAAAGCTTAGAAAATTCGCTGGTTTCAATGCACTGGGTTACCGTTCACGATGAAAAGAAGCTACCGAGAACAAAACATCGACCTTAATCAATCGAACTCTATTTTTGGAACAGGATTTTGGAAATTGTACTACATGTAAGTTGACGTCGTTGCTTTTGGGAATTTTAGGTGCGCGATGGCGCGCAATCGCTCTCACGCGCCTCAAAAGACAGTCTCTGTAGTATTGAAATGTCTAATGCCAATATTGATATGAAGTAGCTATCTCCTGTTGATATAATTGGCATTAAGTAAAGTTATCTACTTCTGATATAGGTATTGATGAAGTAACTATCTAATGCTTGACATTATTGGTATTGATGAAGTAGCCACCTACTACTGATATCATTGGTATTGATGAAGTAGCTATCTACTGCTGATAATGGTATTGATGAAGTAGCCATCTACTGCTGATATTGGTATTGATGAAGTAACTATCTACAGCTGATATTGGTATTGATTAAGTAGCTATCTACTGCTGATAATGGTATTGATGAAGTAGCTATCTACTGCTGATATTGGTATTGATGAAGTAGTTATCTACTGCCTGCTGATATTAATATTGATGAAGTAGCTATCTACTGCTGAAATTGGTATTGATAAAATAGCTATCTACTGCTGATATTGGTATTGATGTAAGTAGCGATCTACTGCTGATATTGGTGTTGATGAAGTAGCTATCTATCTACTGCTGATATTGGTATTGATGTAGTAGCTATCTACTGCTGATATTGGTATTGATGAAGTAGCTATCAACTGCTGATATTGGTATTGATAAAGAAGCTATCTACTGCTGATATTGGTATTGATGAAGTAGCCATCTACTGCTAATATTGGCATTGATGAAGTAGCTATCTACTGATGTAAGCTATCTGTTGCAAAGGGCTAGTCAAAAATGTTAGGCCTTATTTATACACAACAGAAAATAGACAACTTTTTTTTCTTAAATTGCAGGTATGAAATGAAGACTCCCCATTTTACGTACGAGCATTTTAAACACAACCAGCTTCTACAGAGCAAGAAACGCTGGCAAGAACTCATGGATTATCGAAACAAACTCAACTCATCTTCCAACGACTTCAATAGTAGTCATAGAATGTCCCAAACCTCACAAACCCAGAGAGCGCCCTCAAGAGGTACCAGCAGTATTGGTAAGATGTCAACGAGATCAGAATCTTCTCCGTTTCTGAAATCATCAAGATCATATGAGCAAGATTTTATGTATACTACTCCAACTATTTGATGATAGAATAAAAACTGTATTCAATACTGGCTCAGTACTAGCTGAGACACAAATACAGGTACTGAAAGAGAGAGAAGTAGTTAAAGCATTACTGTAAGATCCTACCAACAGGTTGCCTCTATAATCAATGATGTTTGATTTTTTTTAAATAACTTGGTTTGTTTTTGGTAGATATTGTTAAAGAAATTGGCCCAAGATTGCATAACTATGTCTGTTATTGAATAAAAGATCCCAAAATTAGGTTCACAGAAACATATGCATATTGATTCCCATGATAATGAGTCATGATTCTTCATTTTAAACTGTTTTAACATAAATATATATTTTAAACAAATCTCATGATATTGCTTCAATCAGTAACTTTTCAAACATAGAATTCCCAATGTTGCAGATGTGTGATTTGCCCAGATGTTTCTGGATTTCAAGATCTTCGAAACACATTTCCCCTGTATTCAAACAAAAACATCTGGCAAAGGGTTGTAAACATGGTAAAGATGTATAAACCTTACAACTTTGGGGTTTGACTGCGTTGGACCTTGACCTCGATCTTGAGCAGTCCCCCCCAGACCCCATGCTGTAGAGACACTCTACTTCCTGTTAACTTAAAGGGACAATTCATCATCCAATTTTCATCCTCAAGGTTACCTCTATATTAAAATGGAGTTTTCTAGTTAGTAAGAATCCTCAACTGGTATATGATACAAACCCCAAACTATTCTTTCAAATGTGCTTGCATTTTTTAAAAAAGTGAGAAAATGTGTTATTTTCTAACAGTAATTACAACACAGTAGTAGCCTATGGGGATTTTTTCAAATGCTGAAATGCTAGTAACTTGAAAAGGAATGGTCAGAATTAAGTGAAATTTTCAGCATGTATTTACCTTGCACTCTTATTTTTACTTAGCTAGAAAAGAAGTGAGGTTTTTGTCACATCAGGATCATTTGCACCTTTAAGCAGTAAACATATGTTGCCATAGTAAAATGTAACACAGTATTTTCAGAAGATTTTGTAAGATATCCATCCACTCTGAGATCTACTCCCTACCAACTTCGATCAACATTTATTTTTTCACAAATAAATATTTCCATGGAAACTGCATAAGAAAAAATAATTATCTGATTTTTAAAAATCAGTTATATGGAAAGTGCATTAAGGAAAAAAGAATGAGGTTTTTTTTTTTAAATATTTGTTTTAAATATCTAGGCATCAGGTTAAAGACCGTTCCAATTCACAAAAGGAGAGGATGCTATTCCAAATGGATAAAATTAAGATAACAATAGGAGAGGACGTACTTTGGTTTGGGTAAAACCCGGGAAACACAAAAGATGTTTAGTCGAGTGTGCAATGTCAGCCATACCTCAAAAAGGCTAATACCAAATGTTTGGTAATTTTGTTTACCAAGCCGCCTTTTTTATTAGAAGACACATTGGAATTAATTCAATACCAAACACTTGTTGCAGACAAATATTTGGTAGCTCATATGAAAGTATGGTATGGTATGGCCTAATACAATTTAGTAAAGCAATATCTAAAATTATTCATTCATCTTAAATTTAGATGACAAAAACAAGTTTGATAAAAGAAATATTGTTTTTCAGTAAATTTCTCAAAAATTAGATTTAGTTAAAGTACAGTGTATACCAATAGGAATGTGTTTCCAAAAAAGTGTGCATGTAATACTTTTGTACAGTTTGTTTATTAATTAAGCTGTGATGACAACAATTTGGGCTGTTTTTCACAAATAAGATATTACATTGTGTTTCAAATGCATGTTAAGATTTGCCATGTTTACCTCTTTTTTTTCCTTCTAGAAATTGCAAAATATAATTTTAAGGACAGCATGATAGTAACTTAATTGATACTGTAGTAATATGCAAGTTTTGTATATAGATATCAACAAAAGTGTTAATTTATTTTTTGAAGAAATAAAAGTTTGATCAATAAATGATGTTTGTGATGCTTTATTTGCAGTCATTCATGTAGCACAATTGAGATATTCCAAAAAATACTGTGTGTCAAACTTAAAGGGACTGGCCTAGATTCTTCCCACTATTTTTTACCTACATATTTTTTACATTGATCAATAGAACATGTTTATAGTAATATAACCTACCAGAAGTTTTCCATGATTTTGAGGAATATTGGAGAAAATTACAATTGTTTTTGTTTACCAACTTTTTTTTTGCCGCCATTGTCCTTACTTCAACCATTCTTTCTTAGTTTGATACCCTATCAGAGACATAAAAGCCAAATTTGATACCCTATGTGAGACTTGCAGAGTACCAGGGGCCGATTTCACTAACATTTAGCGATGGTCGCTAACCCCCTTTTGATCGCTAAACACCAAAAATGATCGCTAAATAGCCGGTATTAGCAATCGTTTTTGGAGTTTAGCGATCAAAACTGGGTTAGCGACTATCGCTTAATGTTAGTGAAATTGGCCCCAGGTCAATATTGATACAGGGCTTCGAAATCCGCGGTAACGTGGCCGCGCCGTTCCCAGAAAAAAAGTTGGCAAGCTTAAAAATAACAAAATAATAGTATAAAGTCAAGTAATAATAATAAAAGTCACAGCAAGTCTGGTAATATTGAATGATGAAATACAAATAAATTAACCAAATTTTGGGGTGAATGTCAAATTACTGTTAAAACAAACAAGTTTTTAGCCAGGGCTGTGAGTGGATGTTTGAAAAAAATCTGAAATAATCTGAAAATAGTGACGAAATGCCAAAAACAGGCTGAAAATAATAAAAAAAAAACGGGAAATTATGACTCTTTTGAAGGCATAAAAAAACATTTGAAATCAGATTAAAATCTGAACTCTCACACCCCTGTTTAGCGCAATTTGTGCATTTTTTCATAAATATCACAGAAAATTCTCATCAGCACATTAAAAGTTCCCAGAAAGGTTTATTTTTTCTATACCCTGATTGATACCCTATATTGCAAGTCTCTGAGACCTGTCCAGGTTTTACCTTTATGGTAACACGAGTGGTTACCCGGTCAGAATACCCAGTCCCCCCCCCCCTTCCCGGATAATAGTGTGCAATGGTAATTTCTGAAAAATGACAGCTATTGGACTTGCAACTTTCTTGCACTCTCAATACAAAACTGCCCTCCATCTTGTTAACACAAGAGTTTCAGCGCGAGAATCATTTTAAGACCAAAAACTGGAACTTTTTTATGCCTTCATGGTTCTACACTACGAAATGCCTTTCCTATACGTCGATCCTGGGTTTCCCAACCGGAAATTAATCTTTACCGAAATTTAATCCCACAATGCACTGATAAAGCATAACGATGCACCAAAATAGGGGTGAAATGGATGCGCACTTCCACCCATCCTAAACAATTCAAATTGCCCGCTTTTAAGTACCGTATTCATTCCAATAACCGCCCTGGGCCCTTAACAAAGTCATTTGGCATTGGCGGCTATTTTTGAAACTCATAGAATAAATTCTAAGTATACACAACCATTTTTAAAGCAAGAAATTGCCCTTAATACCACAAAACATCAACAAATGAACATAAAAATATATTTTGTTGGAGTTTATCACCTCAAATGCATGGTAAGAACTCTCTGAGTGCAACTTATTGGTACCAAGTTTCACCCAAGAAACGTTGGTGGGCGCTTATTGGAGCATGGGCGGTTATTGGAATGAATACGGTATATGAATTGGAGGAGCTGATCTCACAGCTTATTAGTTTTATAGGCAAAACTGTGTTTGGGCTAAAATTTCGGTAAAAATTGACTGCCGGGTGGAAACCAAGGATCGACGTATTCTTTTATATGATATAATGGTCATTATAAGGCTGTTTTTCTCATATTTAGAATTCTTTAATGAATAAACGGGCATTATGGGGTGAAAGTACAACATGTATCCTACAAATAGTCAAAATTTCAGCACAGTATTACCTGGAAAGTTTTCGCTTTTAGACACGCTGAACGTAGTAATGTCATTACCGCCCTGCTTTCCCTAGTATTAATTGGCAAAAAACTGGGATCAGGTCAATATTCAGCGAATCACTCTGGCGGAGTAAATTCTGACTATTTTCCAAATCAAATGTCAGAAACTGAAAGCAGACATTCAAATCTAACAATGTAATATGAAATCTTTATATTCAAGTAATTACAAATCATAGCTCAATTATAAGCTTTTTAGAGTAGTAGGTTCTCCGGATGCCCCACAAGCAAATAAATCCCATTTTAGCCATGGCTTGGTTCCCTGTAGTTATTTAGCAGAAAAACCAAAAATGAATAATGTAAATAAAAGCTTATGAGGATGGTGGTTGTATTTACAAACAATGGGACTGTGCACTCAATTTTTGTTCACAATGATCCTCTGCTCTGAACCTATACAGGGTGGACCAATAAAAGCGTTATTGAAGTTCAATGTCACGTAACTTAAAATTGAAAAATAATTCAAGAATACTTTTTATATATTCATGAATTGTGGTAATCCTTGTATGGTGAAAATATGTCAAACAAAGCTTGCATTGCAAAGTTATTGCCATTTGCGCAAAAAGAGTCAAAATCAGGTTTGTCCACGGGCACGTTTACATGGGTGCACACAATGAGCATTGGTTATAATATCTGTCTTAATTAGCTGCTTGGTTTTGTGTTACTGATTAGATTAAAGAATGTGACTTGCGTCGAGAACTCATCTTAGCATAAGTTCTGCATTTACAGCAGCAATGTTTGCTGCAGATCGTCCTGTTCAAAATCCCACTAGTTTCTTTATCCCTGTTCAAAACAGTACCAAAGGGGTTCTTTGTTCTAACTCTGCATCAGGAAAGTCATTCCTAATGCATGTGTACCATCTACACAAACTATTTACAGAGTTAGCTTAGCCGACTACAGTGGCGTTACTAGATTTTTTGAAATGAGGGGGCGAGAAGGGGCAGACATGTTTTCAGGGGGGGGGGGCGAGAACAAGGCAAAAATAGGAGTTCTCCATAGACCCATGTACAAAGTCAAATTTCATTTT
>JXSR01S020119.1:0-10735 GCA_000969725.1 Ophiothrix spiculata | reverse complement strand
CCCGTACACGAACATGCATTGTAATGAGTTTCTCCCCTCCAGGTATATAGCTCAGTGGGTAGGTAAGGGATCGCATTTTCAAGATTACGCATGTGCAATGTCATCCTCTACCGAGAAAATGAAACCACTTTGTGCTCAATACTACCCAATTTTGAAGACGGAACTCAAATTTTATAATTTCCTTTATTCATTAGCAAAAAACCCGATGGAAAAAAAAATAGAACTTTTATAGCGAATTTTTGACTGATTTTCATGATTTTGGTATCAATAGAAAGAGGAGACCCTACCCTATACTATGGTATAAAAAAACCACACTAAGTCTTATTGTGCCTCAATTTCATTTTCACAGGGGGGTAATCACCCCTTAGGTAACGACGTAGTAGAAAATAGCTTAGGTGGACGAGGCTTAAGGTATCTTTCGATATGACGGATCACATATGTGTACCGCCGCGGCAAAAGGGTCCAGTTGTCGACTCCTACATGTTGCTCATTGTAGCACATCTGATGTATACAAATACCATACATTAGATATGCTACAAGGAGTAACATGTACGAGCCGACAACTGGACCCTTTTGCCGCGGCGGTACACATATTAAACGTTTTCAGCATGTTTAATTGTTGTTATACTTGGTAGGTCATTTTGTCATGTTTAAACATGAATATTCCATCTCATAATTTGAAAACAAAGGGCCCTTTTCTTTTGGATGCCTTATTGTTAATGTTATTTTAAGGATTTTGAATGTGGGTCTATACAATTAATTTATTACCTGATTGCAAATTTTGAATTTATAATTAGACACTTCAGGTGATTTTAAAATAACGATTACAAATTGGTTCAAATGAATTTTAAATGAAAGCAGGTGATCTAAAGAATCCAAATCCGTTTGAATTTTTCTAATCCGACCTTCTGTTGCAAAGTTATGAAGGTTTTTGTATTGTTAATTTAACTAATTTTGGAGAACGCAGGATAGGGGATAAAACTTTTAGTTTCTTTATTTTCGCCAAGCAAGGTCACGGCACCAATCCAGTTACACCTCTAGTCAATACACAGAGTAATTTGGTAAATATTTTAATTGTCTGAATGGATATTACACACACAACAGGTGTTATTTTGCAGCTTTTTGCGCCCACACATGCGCGTGATATTTAAAGATGATTAGTTCCGCATGATAAAGATCTGATCAAAATTACTTTAGGCGGAAGAACAGGCGCAGAAATTACACCCAAACAATCATTATTTTTGCCGTTTGTTGTTTAATTACATGTGATTTAGCAGATATATTTAAAAAATTCTTGAGTGTGCATGGATGTCCACATAACTTGTAGACAACTGAAATTCTCTTTTCTTCACTTCCAAAAAAATTGGCAAACCTTTGTAAAATCAATAACTCTGCAACCACAAATCAGAATTTTTTTCCTACAAATAAGTGGCTGTGCATGGACCAAATCATCTTCCTGATAACATATTCTTAAATAAAAATGGTCTATCATATTGCGCGGAACTCAGAAAAACATCTGAAAACGCAGGTGAAAACGTATCTAGAAACACTTTATTTTGTTATCAAAACAAAACTATCAAGCCCACTTAAAGTCATGCCTGCTTGAATATGAGCTATGCGTCAACGTGTGTGTGTGTGTCAGCGGTGTGAAAAATCAACGTTCTCCTGCCAAGTAATGGGTAAATGAAGTACCTATTATAATAAAATTGAAATTGAAATATACGAATGGTACACAGATAAACAAACACGATATGTAAAACTGAGAACGCGAAAAAACACTACCCATTTAAACCGCGTTTACTTGAGCAACCTTATACCGTTTAAATACATCATTAGTTTTACAATGTTAATTGGACTTTAAAAGCACAATTTGGAAAATTGTCAACTTTTTAATATTCAACCGATATAAAGCATTTTTTTTTTTAATTGAAGAGCTTTTGGTAAACTTGAGCTAATTAATTGGGAAGCCAAAAGGCAACCGTTCTTGGCCGCTCGTCCGTATACGCACCTTTCCACTGACTACCCCCCTGAACACTGAAAATATCAAATGGCTCATTCCAGTGGAAAATGAACCTTTTTTGATTTCAAGCAAAAAATCAGCTTTTTTATTCGACCACATAAACATGCTTTTCAGTCATACATTTGTTACTTGGTACGTGAGAAGTATTTTCCAATCAGAAATTGTAAAGTTTGTCTATCCGTGCATGAATGAGCACATGTTTTGTTTCAAAAATGTCACAAACGTTACCAAAAAGTTACACCAAAATGTCACAAACGTTACCAAAAGTTACAACACAAAAAAATTCATTAAAATAATTCCTGACGATATAATGTTCTGTAATTTTTATGAAATATTTGTAAATATGTCTCCCATAATCGGTGTAAGGCGCAATAAAAAATCGTTGACACTTCAGAAAAATTGTACTTTGAAGTCATTAGGAGCAAAAAACCATTTCCGTGCGCGGTCACAAACGTTACCGAACGTTACATGGACTTTACTCAGGATTTTGGCAATTGATTTAATTTTCAAACATCTACATGTCTTGACCCTACCAGTGAGCACCATTATCAACGACAAAATCGTTGATATAATGTTTTTGCTAGGTTCTGTGGCAATTTAAAAGTGAAATTTTTCAATTTTTCGGTCACAAACGTTACTTTGGAATGAGCCAAATACAATTTTTGCATTCCTCACCTTGACGACACCGTGTCTATTTTGACGTCTGTGCAGTCTGTCTGAAGATGTCCATCCCGTAGCATGGTTCTTTTATGACACACAATTTGTCATTTTTTGTCCGCACCGCCCCCGGGGAGGTTCTTCAAAAAAATTTGTACGGGTATGTGCCTGCCGGAATCCGAAAAACTGACCATCTCTATACCTATTTTTGGCACAAAAACCCACCCATCAGTATACCAATTTTAACGGAAAAGCGTTAAATTGGGTGTTTTTTTGCAAATTTATGAAAATTGGGTGCTTTCATCTGAGATGAAAAACACCCAATTCCCCATTGATATACCAAAATCCTGGAAAAATCACGCCAAAAGGCAGGCACATATACGTATACCTTGTCAATGTAAGTAACCCCCCCCCCCCCGGGCGCACCGCAAACGGATAGAAGGAATCTCACCTTTACAGGCGTTGTGTCATCTTCTGTAACATGTCTAATAAAATTCACTTGTAACATTTTGGAATATTACTTTTCATGTAAACGATCGATTTATTAGTTCTTCATGTTTTATAGAAGCTTATTGATTCACAGTTAAATAACACCAATCTTTGATTAATTTGAAAACCGGAAAAATTGTCGAATTATTCTTGACAACGGCAATTTCAGAGATTGATTGGTCGCCGTGCCATCTCGTTGGGCGCTATATATTGTTCATTTAATCTATATATTAATTCTCAAACATGGTTTTCGTTATTAATAATATGTAATAAGCTTTATACTAACCGAATTATTAAATTTTAATGATCGCCATTAATCTTGAACATGGCTTTAGGCATTTATGATACTACAATGTAGCTCGGTATGTTATCAATTATCTGAATCAATTAATCCTTTCTAAAATATTTCTAAAGATCAGAATTGGCAAAAAGTATGTTAATCCTCTGTGAGATGATTTGAAAACAAGGTGATTAACACCAAAAGAGACGTTATTATTCGGAAAGGTAAAGATAAAAAAAAGATTAAAACATGTGCCTGCCAGGATTTTCAAAGTGGGAGAGGGAAGGAACAACAAGGGGAGGTTTATGAAACAAAAATGACTCGACACAAAAATGATCGGAGAAAAAAATCCACCAAATGCTGATTTCAGCTGACAATATATAACAATCCTTAAAATTCGCGCAAATATAGCCAATTTTGACCAAAAGGCAAATGGTTCTGATGATCATGATCACAACAGCTCTAACCACAATTTGGTTCCTACTATCAGAAACAATGTCACTTGCTTTCTTGGGGTAACTCAAATGCTGTTAATGGAGATTTCCTAATCACTTTTAAGGATGCTGTGATGCAAAATCAAGTTCCACATAGGCCTACAGATATCGAATACAGGCAACTGGGGACTTTTCAAATGAAATTCAAAACTAGCTTTGTTATCAACTTAAAACAATCAGGGCAAAACTTAAATTGGACTTTTAAAGCACATTTTGAAAAATTCAACCGATATGTAAAGCATTTAAAAAAAAAATTAAAGAGCTTAATTTGGTAAACTTGGGCTAACTTGGGAAGCCAAAAGGCAACCGTTCTTGGCCGCTCGTCCGTATTATAGGCCTACGCACCTTTCCACTGAGTCCCCCCCCCGGACAAAAACACTGAAAATATCAAATAAAAAGCCGCGTTCCTCACCTTGACGACACCGTGTCTATTTTGACGTTTGTGCAGTCTGTCTGTTAAACTTGCTCCAAGTCTCAGTTGTTCTTTATTCTCAAGCTTGAACAGTTTTCTCTGAAAGGTAAATTCCCACTCTCCATGCTTAAACAGTAGGCCTAACTTACACCAAGGCAAGCCTGTAGCCAGGGGGAGTTAAACCGTATGGGCAACCTGAGCATAACCCCTCGCAAATTTGACAATGTCAAAGAAGGTCCTCCTCAAAAGGTACAAGAAAATCCACAAAAATAAGTATAATATGTTTACTGTTTGAAAGTCTTGCACTTCTGAAACAAAAATATTTTCCTGATTGTGGGTCTAGATACCAAACCCCTAATATTTCTGAAGAAGAATGAAAAACATCATTGCAACAATTCAATGGAAATTGAAAAACACAATGTTCAATAAAAATTCTTTCAGAATGTAATTATTTTTACATGATAACCATCCAGAAACAGTGACTGCCCAGCTAAGCAAATTCCACAACTCTGTGCACAAACAGCCAAGTTCGGTCAAGTTTATTAGACCCACTGCAGTTTTACCTTGGCCTGAGATAGCCCAAAGCCATTGAATCTATATCATGTTTTATCACAGTTGTATTCAGTCAGATTCCAACCAGGCAACTGAGACTTATGAATTTGCTAACAGGATGATGTAATAACACCACAGGGGCTCAGAGCTTTGGTCACTGTTTTGAGCAATTCAAGAAAGTGTATTGGACTGATCCACTATGTCATGGGTGTTTCAGTGAATAAATACAATAAACTGGTAAAGAAAGTTTAACCATAAATACTCACATATTTATCATTTATTTGCAGGCAAAAGGTGATTTAATATTAGGAACCCATGTTTGGTAAAATATCAAGAAAACTAATTGTTCTAAGCTAAATTTATAACTAGGCAACCTACCTGTTATGTTTTAAATTTACAACCACCCACAGTCAGACTGTTTCTATTGGCTGCCTCTTTTCTGGAGGCAAATTTCAACATTTTACATGGGAGAGAATAGAGCTGACGAGTGATCCACTTAGGAATTTCACAAGGCGTCCCTAGCAAACCAAGATCAGAGGGAGGTATGCCATCAGGCTGTGCCATGAACATTGGGAGTAGGAATTATTAAAATAATGCTTATACACAGATCATGTAGATTTTGACAGAATATGGAAGTAGGTCCACAGCCTGACGCCTTGGAGCAAGGCTATCTGTCTGTAGATGTCCATCCCGTAGCATGGTTATGATCTTTAATGACACATAATTTGTCATTTTTTTGTCCGCACCGCAAACGGATAGAAGGAATCTCACCTTTACAGGCGGTGTGTCATCATCTCTAACATGTCTAATAAGAATTCACTTGTAACATTTTGGAGTCTTACTTTTCATGTGAACGATCGATTTATTAGTTCTTCATGTTTTATCTGAGAAGCTTATAGATTCAAAGTTAACTAACACCAATCTTTGATTAATTTAAAAACCGGAAAAAATTGTCGAATTGTTCATGACAATGGCAATTTCAGAGAGTGATTGGTCGCCGTGCCATCTCGATGGGCGCTGTATATTTTTCCTTAAATCTATTAATTCACAGACATGGTTCGTTATTATGTAATACGCTTTATACTAAACCGAATTATTTAAATTTTAATGATCGCCATGTTAATCTTGAACATGGTTTTGGCATTTATGATACTACAAAACAATGTAGCTCGGTACTCTCTAAATATAAAAGAGTGAATTTCCACTCTTTGGAGGAGTTAAACGCGGGACAATACGTTTTTGAGTGGAAAATTACTCTAAAAGGAGTGAAAGGGGATTTTTGATGACAATCTTCCACTCTTTTGGGAGTGAAAACTTTCACACTCATTTTACATTTAGAGAGTTTATTATCAATTATCTGAATCAATTAATCCTATTAAAATGTTTCTTGGAATATTTCTAAAGATCAGAATTAGCAAAAAGTATGTTAATCCTCTGTGAGAGGATTGGAAAACGAGGTGATTAACACCAAAAGAGACGTAATTCGGAAAGGTAATGGTAAAAAAAGATCAAAATATATGCCTGCCAGGATTTTCAAAGTGGGAGAAGGAAGGACTGCAAGCAAAAATGACCGGAGAAAAAAAAAATCCAACAAATGCTGATTTCAGCTGAAGATATATAACAATTCTTGAAATTTGCGCACAAATAGAGCTAATTTTGACCAAAATTTACGAATGAAATTCGTGCAAAGTTGGCACCCGTATTGGCATACTTTAGACAAAATGGTTCTGATTATCAAGATCACAACAGCTCTATCCACAATTCGGTTTCTACTATGAGAAGCAATGTCACTTGCTTTCTTGGGATAAACTCAGACACTTTTTTAAGAGATTTCATAATCACCATATGGATGCTTGTGATGCAAATTCAAGTTCCACATATGTCCGTCCAGCCCGTATAAGCAGTAAATGCCAGAAACGTCATTTTGTGCTACAGGTGAAAATACATGTCACGGTCGTGAAATAAATCTACATAATATATGCTCTGAACCAGTACTGATTTGCGCTTTTACACTCTCTAAAAATAAAGAAATCCATTAGGAATACATTGAGAAATAGGGAAGTTTGGCTTTTCCCTAATTTTTTAAAATTTATGTGGCGCATTGTAAGGTCTAGTTGAGAACTCATGCTCTAAACTACCAGTTTCATCAAAAAATAAATAAATTGTAAACATACATAACTTGACGCTTATGCTACATATTTGATTAAATATATCTGACGAAAAGCTTTACATTAAAAATAAATATTGAAGTCCTGATTTCCATGAGTGATGTCACCTTAGTAAGAAGACCAATCCATAGCACTTCTTACATACCGTATCTGCCAGGGGTGGTTGGTCATATATGATGGTTTGAGTTAAATACCAGGTGTCCCAAAAAATGGTTACATGTAGAAAAATGACCGTGTGCTAAAACTACAGTAGTTAGAGAAATAAAACTTTGTACACTTTTTATTACAACCCTCTTCTAGTTACTGGTGACATTTTAATATCACAGCAATATTAGTTTTTGAGTTATTACCAAACGCAGATACCTATGTCAGAAACGTATTTGTTCAAAATTCAACAAAATCGAAAGCATGTTCGTTTGATGTAATTTTAACCATCGTTCAATCCCACGTGAACTTAAAATTGACTAACCCAAACTGAAATTGTTGTATACCATAGTATAGGGTAGGGTTCCATCTTTTCATTGATACCAAAATCATGAAAATCAGACTAGCTGTTACGTAATTATGACGTTATAAATTACTACAGGTCTGAAAATTATGTCAACATTTAATTTAAGGCAAAAATGGCCACCCATTCAAAACTTTGCTATTTCTGCTATTTCTAAAATGTTAATCGGACTTTTGCTTCTAAATAAAGAAAATTATACATTTAAACATGCCCTGCGAGTTTCAGATTATTATTTTTTCAAAATTTACACAATTTTGCAGTTTCAAAGGTTAAAGAAACGTTACCCAGGAAAATTTGATTGTGCTTTATGCGTATTCATCACCTTTCGCACCACTACTTGATTGACAGGTTCAATATAAAAAACTAATTCTGGAATGTATGGAATGTAGGTTTCCCTAATTTGCATAAAAGATATACTGAAAGAGACTTCAATTAATATTCATTAAAGATTGTATCAAATTTGGTTTAATATAAAGTCTGATCATGATCATTTAGACGAAAATGCACATTAAAATATCACAAAACGTGTATGCTTATTATTTTGTTGAATTTTGAACAAATGCGTTTCTGACATAGGTATCTACTTTTATTAATAACTCAAAATTTAACAAAGCTGTGATATCAAAATTTTACGAGCATCTAGAAGAGAGATGTAATATAATTTGTGCAAAGTTTCGTTTCTATAACTACTATAGTATTAGCACACGGTCATTTTTCTACATGTAACCATTTTTTGGGACACCTGGTATATAGTTTGTACGGATAGATGAATTGTATTTAATATAGCGAGCAAAAGTTCATTTTTTAAAATTAAAGAAATAGAGCAGAAAAAAAAGGTAATTAAAAGATGAAAATTGTGGGTCATTTTGAAGAAAGAAAATGTGGGTTATTTTGTCTATAGTCACAAAATCATATATAACATTCCTGTTTTATAGGGATTTTTATTTGAAAAAATTGTTTTGATTAGTTTGTCTTGATAAAAAAGTTCAAGCGTTGAATTATTGTTTATATGCAATTTGTGCGGATCATTTGCGGCATAAACTGAGATTCCTGATTACCATTTTGTTTTAAAATAGGAACAAGTTTTACGACAGCGTGATAATGAATATATTAAAAAACCGATTTACTTCTAACAATATCGAACAAAAAGAATATTTGCACCCCTTTCGGGTTATCAATTGCTGATATATTTAAAGCAATACTATAAGATTGTGATCGAAATGGTTTATAGTAAAAACAGCATAAAATAAAGGAATATATCTAAGCGACTAATCTAGAAGCGTTTTCAAGTGTATTTTGTCAAAAAATTGTCTTGCCATCGAAAAATAGATATAAAGCCTATGTATACATGCTTTCCTATGCTAATACACGTGGAATTAAATCCGGGATCCCAAATTTAATTCAACAAATTCCCATAACAGAAAAGGTAAGAATATTCAGTTAAGCCAAATCGTGTTATCAATTATCTGAATCAATTAATCCTATTAAAATGTTTCTTGGAATATTTCTTAAGATCAGAATTAGCAAAAATAAGTTAATCCTCTGTGAGAGGATTGGAAAACAAGGTGATTAACACCAAAAGAGACGTAATTAGTCGGAAAGGTAATGATAAAAAAAAAATTAAAACAAGTGCCTGCCAGGATTTTCAAAGTGGGAGAGGGAAGGAACTGGCTGGGGGAAGAAACAGCAAACATGATCGGATAAAAAAAATCCAACAAATGCTGATTTCAGCCGAAAATATATAACAATTCTTGAAATTTGCGCACAAATATAGCTAATTTTGACCAAAATTTACGAATGAAATTCGTGCAATATCACAGCTGTCAGCTCTATCCACAATTGGTTTCTACTATCAGAAGCAATGTCACTTGCTTTCTTGGGATAACTCAGATACTGTGATTTCATAATCACTTTTAAGGCTACAGTCCCTAAATGGGTGCCATTTTTGCCAACGGCATCTTTACTGCAACTTTTACCTACTTACACATATCAGAATAATACAATTTTTGGCGTACATATGTAGTAGAGTCTTTAGTTTATACATGAGACTTCAGTAGTGATTTCACGTCCATTATCAAGGTCAAAATTACGTCAATAAACTAATTCGAAAAATGTACACCTTTTTCGCCGAAACCTTAAAAATTTATGATGTTCGAACGATTCGCCTGTTTTCAAATTTTGACAGATTGTAGGTTTGATACTTTTTATTGAATTGTAAATAATATTTTATAAATGTGTTGTGTTGATTTTGAATGATAATGTAACAAACCCGCGTTGTTTTGCCCGAAAAACCGGGCGTGAATTATGACTCTGAGTTCGCCCTGTTTGAGCTGTGAATAGCCTGATTTTAGTATCTACATTATCTACATTTTGTATACGCATTCGCATAATTTACTTACAAATTGAGCATTCCAATGAGGCAACAATTGCAATTTTTATGTAAACAAAAGAAAAATACGGCATTCTAATGGTTATGTTTTAGATTTTAGTTCACCATCTCAACGCTGCCTTGATAGCTCAGCGGTAGATCTCTCGCTTCGTAATGCATGACTAACCCCCCGCCATAATCCATGGTTCGAGTCCCCGCAAAGACAGTGGAAACTATTTATCTCTTCATTGAAAAATAGTTAGGATTCACATTTTCCTGAGCATGTGGATTCCTCGTACCCTTAAGGATGCTTGTGATGCAAATTCAAGTTCCACATACTAGTATGTGTCCAGCCCGTATGAGCAGTAAATGCCAGAAACGTCATTGTGTGCTACAGGTGAAAATACATGTCAAGGTCGTAATTTGCCGAAATTGTTTTTTGACAGATTCACAATCTTGGTGCTTATTACAAAATACCATCAAAGTTTCATTTCAAGAAAATGATAGGAAATGTGAAATAAATCTGCATAGTTTGCTCTGAACCAGTACTGATTTGCGCCTTGACACTCTCTAA
Source organism: Ophiothrix spiculata (assembly GCA_000969725.1). Lineage (NCBI taxonomy): Eukaryota > Metazoa > Echinodermata > Ophiuroidea > Amphilepidida > Ophiotrichidae > Ophiothrix > Ophiothrix spiculata. The sequence goes on along the minus strand of JXSR01S020119.1, from coordinate 213 downwards.
AAATAAAGAAATCCATTAGGAATACATTGAGAAATACGCAAGTTTGGCTTTCCCCTAATTTTTTAGAATCTATGTGGCGCATTGTAAGGTCTAGTTGAGAACCCATTTCTCCAAACTACCAATTTCATCAAAAAAAAATGTAAACATACATAACGTGACGCTCATGCTACATATTTGATTAAATCTATCTGACGAAAAGCTTTACATTAAAAA
>JXSR01S020114.1:143531-158202 GCA_000969725.1 Ophiothrix spiculata | reverse complement strand
CAATTTCTTGCTTTGAAAATGGTTGTGTATACTTAGAATTTATCCTATCAGTTTCAAAAATAGCCGTCAATGCCAAATTACTTTGTTAAGGGCCCAGGGCGGTTATTGGAATGAATACGGTACTAAATTTAGTGTCTGTAACAGAATATTTACCGTCAGGAAGGGAGGGTGTCTGTGCAGTGCCTCCATTTTCCCTCCTTGTGCTGTCACTGCCTGTAATAATTATTCTGTCAAGGAGGACCACGGTTGCAAGGGCATCATCCCAGGCACGACATGAAGCCGAGCATGGATGGGTTAACACATTGGTGCACACATTCCTTCTTGAACATAGATTTACAGGGGAGATACCGGACTTTGTTTACCGGCCATTGTAAGTGTGTCTACAGCCATGGAGCTCAAATTGGGATATTGGGTTCCCTCCAAAATCTACTCTGAGTGCCGAGATTCGGTTGTGTGTAGAGACAAACCGTGCAAATAATACTTTACGCAAATGATACGCCAACCTACATGCAAAGCGTGTGTACATGTTTTCAGTATTCATGCACTATGACAAGATGCGATGCATCATCGGCAAAAACCGGAATACCCCCAATTTTATCTCCATGCCGGGATAAATGTGGCGACAAGTCTGGTATCTCCTCTGTAAATCTATGTTCCTGATGGACTATGCAGTCCTTCTTGATGGACTACTCATACGTATTGTAAATAAGGGTTTATGCTTAATAAAATTTCAGTTTTGTAATGACATCATTTTTAGAGTAACATAAGCAATTTTGATAGAGTTTAATTGTCATTGGTAATTTCCAAGGCCTTTTTAAACTCATCCAGCCAATGACTGTCCAGCAAACTGTCAATTCTGAACGGTTGCAACTATTTAGAACAATAACAACTTTCCAGACGTTTAGTTTTGACATGTTACACGTTCCTACAAGTTTCTTTTCTGCAGTGCCCTTTTTGCCACATTATTTCGTCATGTGAGTGCAAGAAAGTTATAAATTTGGATTGCACACTGCATGACCTCCAGCCTGAGTTCAGTGGTTCTTGTCACCTGAAGAACCATTTCAAGAACCACTGACATAAGACACAAATATTTTGAGGGATTTTTCATATTCATGTGGCTAGTTGTAAAATAAATATAACTTAGGGCAGCCATTGCAGATACGACTTTCTTGCACTCACATGATGATTTGAGAATGGATAAAGGAGGGTCCTTGGTAAATTCACAAGAAGAGGGGGCAGTGTTCCCTCTAAGGTTTTTATTCTTGCACTAATTTGACCAATTTTGACAAAGCTGAAAAGGTACTTGCGCCAAAGTAACAAACCTAGGCTAAAAATTGCCCAGATAAAGCAATAAAAGGCATTTTACTCATAGATTTTCAGGAACCTGTGCTCGCCATACCCACCTTAGCAGGAACACTGAGAGGGAGCATACTGCACTTTTAAAGGGAGACAAATTAAAACATTGAACTCATAATCCAAAAGCACCTAATTGATGCTCAGAGGAGATACTTTGATGTTGAAAATGTTAAAAGTAATGAGAATTTTTTGTAAATGCAATTCTTGTTTTAAATTCTCGTATTCGATGCCACACATCGTAAATCTACATATGACATTGCAATTGCTATTATTTTCTTACACCCACCAACATTCGAAGTACCATGTTGTTCTGCTGACCTAAACCTCCTTAGCTCACAGTATAGACTGGTCCACAGACCAAATTTAATTTTGATTTGATTAGAACCTCATCTTGTTTCTGTCTAGATGAAAAGGTGAGTGCAAAATAAATGCATATTTATAATGTCGCTTGATTCATATAATTTGTTTTCAAGTTGAACTTTATGGTTTAATTGTTTGTTAAACTCTCTTGATGCTACATAATTTGAATAAACGTTTGTACATGCAGTTCTTAAATGATATAAGGCAAAAAAAAAAAAGAACTCTCCCTCAGCTTCCTTAGGCCCAAAACCCTAATCGCTACACATTTTTTTTTAAGTCAAAAAGGCTATGGCTACACGGAAATCTTTTTATTACGTTTTAGGTCACTTTTTTTATCTAAGAAAAAAGAAATAAAAAAGCAAAAAAATCTCCTGAAAACCTAAAAAAAAAAATGCGGTAATTTTAGAAGCTTAGACAGAGTTCTTTTTTCTTTGGCCTAATTATCAGTTTTAAATGGTCATAGCTATCAAAATCAGTCTTTTGGTAAAAGGCTCGTAAACAATTTCTTCCCTATATATACAAATTACACCATGTATTTTATGGAGAATTATTTGTTAGTGTACTAACACGTAGTTGTCCCAAAAGAATGCATTTGTAAATTGGAACATTTATGTGTTGGTTTAATATAAATAGCCAGCCAAGAAATTATCTTCAATATTACATGCACATTTTCAAAAGATAATCAACATGGCTATTTATTGAATTTATGTTGTCATATAGGCACTATTACGAAAAGTTCATTCAAAGTATGGCCACAAGACAGTACAACAAACGTTCAACCATATGCTCACAACTACATTATTCGTTGTACATTGAGAAGCATTTGGAGTGTATCAGTCACAGATTCTTATTAGCTAAAAATATGAATTTTGGCAGCGCTGACCTTTTGGATGGCAGTGGATCATGAATTGCCCTTTTAAATGACCAGAACAAATTGAATTTGGTATAACAATCATGTAGACTACATACACTACATTATCATATATTCTTGTATTTTTATTGGGTTTTTCCTGTTTCCCCGAGTTGTTTTACAATTGTTTTCTATTTTTGATTCATGCCACTTTTAAATATATCATTGCCTGCTTTAACTGATGTTGTGCGAAATTATTAAAACTTTGATGTTTTAGATAAGCTAAATGAATGTCATTTGTGTTATTGCATGTTGTTAGGTTTAAATTGAATCACTATAACCATGACTCCAAACGCTTTAGTCCGAATATGTCATACACAAATTTTCCTTTTACGGTGTTATTTGAACCCCTGAATGGTATGGCCTGCCATTGCAGCATTTCTTGCACGTATGTATCCCCCATCTATGATGCATTTGGACTTGGGCGAATTTCTTGAGTTTTGCTTGTTGGATTTTGTTGGTTTCACTTCTCAGTATTTTATTGTTGAAAATGGAAAATCATGGAAATTGTCCTATTGGTAACACAGAATTTAAATTAAGTAACACAGAGAAATCGGGTGTTTAGACTAATCTTGCTGTTGCCTGAACATAGTCCAAAATATCATTGATAAACAATGCGAAAAGGCGAGGTCCTTACTCTTGGGTATAGCACTCAGAACTGGCATCCTTTCAGATGTTTTCCCATTTACAACAATTCTATGGTATCTATTTGTGAGGAAGGATTTCATCCAGTTTATAATATTAGGCCATTTTCACGAAAAAGTGGACATGAGAAAAATATTGAAAAAAGGATGTAACTATTCAATGAAAAATGCTACCACCATATATTTGGTATCAAAAGAAAGCTATTTTGAAGCTCTTTAAAATTTATCTAATTCAATTTTGGCAATGTATGTGTTTGAAATACAGAAAAATTATGTGATTGTCCTTCCGTAACCGTGAAAATGCCCAATAGTGTTTTGTTAACTCCAGAAAAATTAAGCTAAGTTCTGGATCAATCATGGTACTACATCAAATGCTTTACTTAAGTCAATGTCACAAGTGTTATTATCATTATGCATTCCGGTTTAATCATATTGTTGCAAATAATTATGTCTCGCATTGCTTCTGAAAGCATGTTCGAAGTCTGTAGGCCTTGTGTTATAGATGACAAAGATTCCATTAGTTGTCTGGCTATCTACTATGTTCCATTAGTTTGCAGCAGACACTGGTTTAAGATTCCAGGGCCAGTCAAGTACTTATGTTGCAGGCATAGCATGACCACAGTTTTTTAAAACACCCCAAAAGGGGTAATTTTTCCTGAAGCCAAAATATATCTTTTTTCGTCCATTCACACCCTAAATGGGGGTTTTACAGATACTGTTTTCATGCTAGGGTTTGAAAAAGTACCCTATTTCTTGAAAATGGCTGTTTTTGGCTAAACGGTGTCACCTGATTCACCCCTTAATCCTTATTCACCTTTTTTTTTTTGGTCAAGCGATGCCTTCAACATACAAGCCAAAAAACTTTGTTTTTTGCTTGAGGCAAGCTGTGTAGTACAGCCTATCACATAAGGGCCATTTGTGCATAAATTGAAAAATACAAATGGTACTTGAAAAAACAGAATTTGCTTTATTCCATATTCATGAAAGGAACCTTTTTGAATTAAATTTATGAAAATCGCACTGTTCGGATCAGAGAAATCAAGCGGTATGTTTCGTTTGTTTACATCGGTTACCATTTGTAAACACATCTTCAAACATCATTTCTGTGTGACTATTCACTTCGGGAAGTGTTTATAATAGGTAAATTTAGTATAAATATCGATCCTTTGTCATGTTTGTGGAGTGTTACAGTTCGTATTTGATAAATATGATCATTTTTTTGGGATATTGGGTATGTGCACTATGATAAGTTTGATTGCAGAGCTTGCTTCTGGCAGTGGTACCAATACCACTGCCAAAAACGTCGGGTAAGTCACGCTATGATGCCTGCAACATTTTAACCCCCCCCCCTTCCCCACCCCTGAATATAAAGACACAGGGTGGTGTAGTTTGCAGCCTCACTAAGTTTGACTCCGTTTTTAAAAAGTTGATGTGATCCTGATGTGATCACAGTGTTTTCTCCGCGCTAGTCATCCAGTAAGGTCTCGTGATCAAAAGTATGTTTAAATGAAGCATAACACTGGAGTAATTTGTTTAGCTGCCAATTTAAAAGCTCTAATCAGCTAATTGGAATTTGATCTGGTCCATATGCATGTATTCAATTTTTAAAAGTTCGGGCCGCTTTCATTTTTATTTATTTAGAAAGAATTACTTATTTCATGGCTTAAAATATATTTTAAAAATATATTGATTTCTATGTGCATATCATAAAACAAGAATAGTCCTTAAAAAGGACAAACTCACGTTACCCCGGAGTCATGGTCAAGATTGCAAATGCTCAATAATTATGCTTGCCATCATTCATTGCTTCTTATCATGCTTATGGAATTGTTTGTGCAGCAAGTTAACTATTATGTGATTATATAGTTACCTATAAAATTAGTCCACTCTCATAGTAAGTAATGCATCCTTAATTGGAAGCACATAATATCTCCTCCTTCCTCTTATGGCACAGCTAAGTAATTATAGGTATCGGTCAATCTGGGGATGTGATCTGAGAAATTGGAATTGGGGAGTCTTGGCTACTCAGTCAAGAAGAGTAAACTTTGGTTTATTGAATAAGGAAGAAGAGGTACGTACAAGTGATACAAACAGGCAGATGTATATATGTGTACCACCGCGGCAAAAGGGTCCAGTTGTCGGCTCGTACATGTTGCTCCTTGTAGCATATCTAATGTATGGTATTTGTATACATCAGATATGCTACAATGAGCAACATGTAGGAGTCGACAACTGGACTCTTTTGCCGCGGCGGTACACATATGATGCAAGAGTTCTTGTCAAATAGGGGCAAACTCACTGTGTGAATTCTAAATTTCAATGAAAGAGGGTATAATTATTACTATTCACTGAAATCAAGGACCGCGAAATCACAAAAAGGGGTATTCTGAGCATCCATCTCCATATTACACAGAATTTCGCGATCGGTCTCTGCCTGTTACAACGTTAATTTAGTACGAAAAAAATCTTGGAAAAAAGGTATTGACTATAGGTATAAAAAGAGGTATTGACTAATGAGGCACATCCCAATAATATACTAGAAAACCCAAATGAAGCAAAGTTCTCTTTTTCAAGGACCAAATTAGCAACGAAAACAAATGTACACAATGCCTTGGGTTGATTGGTTAATCGTAAATCCCTCCTTTGAAGTAGGAGCACCGAGTGAAACTCGTTGACATCTGATTGGTAGAAAAATACTGCAATCAGCAAATTGTAACCATAAATATTTGGCTAGGAAAAGTCATAAATCAGGGTAGTGTCACAATTGGCAAGGTACTCTCTAAATGTAAAAGAGTGAATTTCCACTCTTTGTAGGAGTTAAACGCAGGACAATACGTTTTTGAGTGGAAAAACACTCTAAAAGGAGTAAAACAGATTTTTTATGGCAATCTTCCACTCTTTTGGGAGTGAAAATTTAACTTTCACACTCATTTTAGAGTGAAAATTTTCCACTCGAAAACGGATTGTCCTGCGTTTAACTCCCTTCACTCCTTTTTGAGTGAATTTTCACTCTTTCCACTCGTTTTACATTTAGCATTGTTTAGAGAGTAGTGTCATGGTTGGTATGGAATAAGTAGGCAGTGTGTACGTTGGCAGTGACAAAATAGGTAGTGTCTAAGTTGGCAGAAAAGTGTCACAATGTCCTATAAGTATCATGCTGATTGAACAAGCATCCAGTCCATGAGTGTATACTCTCTAAATGTAAAAAGAGTGAAAAAACGAGTGAATCCAAATTCACTCGAAAAAGAGTGAATACCACTCAAAAACAGCTGCATGCGCTAGTTAATCCACTCAAGAAAGAGAGAAATCACTAAACTTTCACTCCAAAAAGAGTGAGTGTGAACACCACTCGAAAATGTATTGTCCTCCATTTAACTCTTTGAAGAGTGGACACTCACTCGCTGAGAGTGAACGTCACTCCTTTTTGAGTGAATATTAGTAGAACGAGTAAAATGGTGAAATATTCACTCAAAAAGGAGTGACTTTCACTCTCAGCGAGTGAATGTCCACTCTTCGGAGTTAAATGGAGGACAATACATTTTCGAGTAGCGCTCACTCTCACTCTTTTTTCACATTTTTTGGAGTGAAAGTTCAGTGGTTTCTCTCTTTTTGGAGTGGATTGACTAGCGCATGCAGCTGTTTTTGAGTGGTTTTCACTCTTTTTTGAGTGAATTGGGATTCACTCGTTTTTTCACTCGTTTTACATTTAGAGAGTAGGCATAAAAAAGTGATAAGCAGTGTCAAAGTTGGCATGCATATTAGTTATGCTGGTTGATGATATTCTTGAGAAGTGCACTCCTTTTAATGGGAACATGGTGAAGTCTGTATACGAACACTCTTGCAGTAGGCTTACAGCACGGTGAAGATCTGGATAGTCGTAGAAGTATATGAGGCATCCAAGATCAGCTGAGTGAAGAGAAATGGAGTAGATGAGACAACTTCCCAGCTTCCGATCCCGGGTACAGATTCTCAGCAATTGTCTGGAAACTTTTAAGAAATGACACTCTGATTTCGTCAAGCTGATTGCACTCATAAATAAAGTGTCCTCTGGTTTCTGGGTCATTGTTGCAGAGAAGACATTCGGGATTCACATTGTTTTTATTGAATCTGGCTCTGTTTCCTTGCAAGATGTATATAAGTTCCAGTTTATAGGAGACGTGCTTTGATGGTAGCTCTGTAGTTGTCAAGTTGGTTTGGTGTAACAGTGTCCCAGATAGGGTTTACTTTACCAAGCTCACAGTTCTCAATGACAAGGTATTTGAGGGACGATTTTGACCTGGCATTCTCTCGGAGGTTCTTAGAGAAGCTTGATTGCATACACGGGTGATCATATCCTCCCATTCTTGCTCTGTGATGTGTGCATTCAGCAAGTCATGTGAGCTAGGAAGGTTGTATTTATCTAGGATCTTCTCAGCTTCAATAAACCAGCTCTTTGAGGAGGATGTCTTCATGGCTAGTTGTCTTTCTGCAATGTTTAATTCTGTCCCTTCTTTGGAGATGCACATGTGAAGGAGAGTGAGTTGGTTGATCTCAATGATTGCTGAAGCTGGCATGGCACCAATTAAGAGGTAAGCAACAGCATCTGAGGATCTCTCTGGAAGGCGCTGTATGTGTTTCAGGGTCTTCCTTTGGCAGGTTTTGTTCTCTGTTATGAGAGCCCCATTATTTCCAAGCCATAAAGGTACCTAGGTTCGACAAAAGTGCTGATGAGTTTTGCTGATATTCCCGGTGTAAGGCCGTTTAGACCATGAAGACCTGCTCCCATAAGAGCATATGTTGTTTTTCTGGCTTGCTGTATTCGCTGATCAAGAGTATCTTTCTTTGAGTTGATGCTTCGCTCGATCCCAAGATCATGAAGATGCTTGAGTTGGTTAACCACATCAATGTTCTTATTGTTGATTGTCCATGGTGCGTAATCTTCCCAGTAAGGGAAGTTGGACTTTTTGGTTATGGGAAGAACCTGACTCTTTGTTGGATGCAAAATATAGTGCTCTCTTTGGGAGAACTTAAATAACGGCTTCATTCAGCATTTCTTGGAGCAGCATTGGACTAGTAGCAGCAAGCATGACATCGTCAGCACAGGTGGGACATCCTGCAAAATATGGTCCTATTTTAGCACCAATATTTTTGTCTTCTAGACGGTGGAGAAGAGGATCAACGTAACATTTGTAGAAATCGGTCGAAGAGGGTCTACCTTGATGAACGCCCTGGTGCAGGTTGAAGGACTCTGAGAGTATGCCATTCCATTTAACTTTGCATTCTGACCCCTCATACAGGTGTTTGATTGTAGACCATATTTCAGGCTGTATGTCAAGTAGGAACAGTCTCCTTAGGAGTGAATCATGATTAACGACGTCGAAAGCTTTCCTAGCATCTAACGACGCAAGAAACAGATTCTGTTTGTTGTCATTTGCCTCGTTGATCAGCACAAACACCATGAGGGCTGCAGTAAAAGATGATGTTTCTGCAGTACTGAAAGCCTCTCTGGAGCGGACTGTATCTGGGTTGAGTTATTGGACTCAGTCTTTTGATGATCACATTCTCCATAAATTTGCAGATCGTACACTGAAAACCTAAACTGGTCAGTGTGACTAACTTTAAGCTAGTCCAGATGGTACGCATCTATACTAGCTTTAAGTTAGTCAGTATTGCTGGACTAACAAGGATGACTAACTTTACTTAACCTAGTCCAGCATGCTGGACTAGTCTCATTTTACTTGCTTGACTAGTTTTAAGTTAGTCTGTTGACCAGCCTGACGTTAGTCCAGCAAGCTGGACTAGTTTAGGCTAGTCGCTTGACTAGTTATTTACTAGTTTTAAGTTAGTCCAGATGGTACACATCTTGACTAACATAACATTAGTCCAGCTGGATGGCCTAATGTAACACTAGTCCAGCTGCCTTGACTAGCTTACCCAAACTAGCCGATCCCAAATAACTAGTCCAGCCAACTAGACAAACCTAGTGCAATATATATGCATGCTATGTAGTTGAAGAGCCACAGGATACAGTCTTTGATATAGCTAATCCGTCAATAATGTAGAGAGAGGTTTAAGAGTGACATATGAGTACCAGCAAAATAGTCAGTCAGCTGCATATATAAACAAATGATATTATTCACGATACATCAGTAGTACATGATGGTGACATTTATGAGGTCAAACGACGGCACGGTGTTTCACATGTCTGTGCTGTCCACTATGTTGTCCTCAAAGACTCCACCTGACCAGGCTCAGTCTGACTAACATAAACTATTCAAGCCAGCTTGACCAACTTCAAGTTGGTCAAGCTCTTTTGTACCATCAAGGTAGTCAAGCTCTCAGTCTGGCAAACTCGTCAAGCAAAGTTTCACACATATATTAGTCAAGCGGGCTTGACTAGTTTAATACTAGTCAAGCAGGCTTGACTAGTTTGAAATTTGGCTTAACCAACGTCAAACAACGTCAAACTAGTCAGGCAAGCTGGACTAACCTGCCTGACTAGTTTGAAGTTAGTCAAGCAGCTGCTTGACTAGTTTTTGTTTTCAGTGTACTCGTTATTAAGGTGATGCCCCTGTAGTTTTCACACAGCAAGTTGTTCTTATCCTTCTTGGGGATTGGGATGACAATGCCTTCCTTGAAGGCCCTTGTTGCATTTTCATTTGGGAGTAACCATGGTAACAGTATAAGAGTCATTGAAATGGCCGGTGTCTAAAAATCTTATCATTGAAAACCTTAAAGAAATGAGAGGGGGTGTTTTACTCTAATTTTGTCATAGATTTTGAAGGGAAAAAATGGGTAAAATTAATGTAATGTTTGCTTGTATATATATCATGTTATTTATATGCTGTTTGTTCTTGTATTTTTGAGCTCACTGTATTATGCAATTCGGCCATTGGCCGCGATATAATCAGTCTTAATAAACCTAAACCTGTATGTTTGAAATAATTGAAAAGGTGGGTTTTGAAAAAAAAAAAAAAGAACTTGCATGGTTACCACTTTGTAACTTGACTTGTGGAAGCCAGATTGCCCCACACTTCCCTACTAGCTCTAAAAATGCATGTTAAAAGTTTCAAAATCTATGCTTTTGGAGGTGGTGTTTTCCATTTAATAAGTTCACAATATGATATTACCTGAGACGAAAATAACTAACTTTAGTTATTTTCGTCTCAGATATTACCAGGGAATGTTTATGAATCAATAGTAATTTTAAAAGCAGATCTATTTCTTTCTATTTCAAAAGGATTTGACACACTTCAGTTCCGTGGTAAGTTATACAATGTTATTCTACCGTCGCATGGAACTTGATGTTTAGCCTTAGCCAATCACAGCCACTGTATCAATAAACAGTTTATTTGCAAGGTCATGTGACTCAATAGTCATGCCAAAAATCCAAAGTTCTTAATAAGACCAGTGTTTTGATCAACACCGTAATAATGACCATATGATTTTTAGTGGTAGGCCTGTCATCTACACAAGACAGTCTAGTAACAGCTTTCAAGGCCCAAAGCATTTCTAAGGTCTTGTGTACATATAGAAAGAGATTTGTTGTTGAAGAGATTATTGGTCAAATCAAAGACAGACTCACTGCGTGAGAAAGTCTGACACCCCCTGTCTCGCTCCTGATGTGATGCGTACGTCAATGGGGAAATAACACTCGCGACTTAGGCTATCCAATGAAAATGTAAACAACACATCCCACAATCCCTTTGAACATCTGTCAAAGATGGCCGATGATGGGAATGGAAGATGTGCACATTGGATGAGGAATAAACACCGGTAAAAAGCTGCAAAATGGAAGATAAGATAACGTAGCATTAGCTAGTTGACGTCCGAAGAGATATCACCATCTCCAGAGATGGATAGGAGGCGATTTAATATACGCTCAAGTTCTGAAATCGCAATGCAAGTTGCTCGTAATAATCATAATGAAAGTACAAAACGATCACATTTTCAACGCAACCATACCACTGCAGTGTATGAACATTCCTACCCGTACTGTTACCGAGGAGCAGAAACTTCACTTCTTCAAAGTAAATTCAGCTCAGAACTTACAGCCAGTCTTTTTGATGAAGAACAATTTTGGCAAAACAGAACAGCCAGTTTACCAAGGCATGTTGCAAACGGGGTCACACGAAGCATCAGTGAGCATTTTACGTCAGATCGGTTTCGAGCGATCCAACCCATCACTAATTCAAGTGGAAGTTTAGTATCCAGAAGTGTCAGCCCTCAGCGTATGAATTCTGAAAATGAACTAACAGGACAGGAAAGTCCAATGTTACGGTCGTCTTTTGAATCTAGATCTTCTACACGTATGCCACATTCGCAAACTGCTATGTCAAGTTTTGGAAGTATGCAATCAACAACCATGACAAGTCCAACAACGCATCACAAAAAGAAATCCCGGAAGCCGTCTTTCCGAGCATTTGGACATCTTGTTCAGAAGATGATGAAGCAAATCAGAAGCATGGACGATGCAAGAAGCTTCACAGACGATGGTTTGTATGCAAACGATGAAGCCGACGGACCTGTGTATAGAACTTCTTCTCCACCGTTAAGTCCGCTTCGGTTAAACTGCCGTGTTCCAGGAATATCTGGTTTGAGAAACCATGGAAATACATGTTTCATGAATGCTATTGTCCAGTGTTTAAGTAACACTGATATGCTTGCGGAATATTTTGTGTTGGAACAGTACAAACAAGATTTGCATCGAAGTAAAAAGAACAATAAAAAGTTTGGTACAAAAGGCGAAGTAACTGAACAGTTAGCATGTCTGTTGAAGGCTATCTGGGAATGTAGATGTTCACCGTCCCACACAACCGAGTTCAAGAAAGTTGTAGCGAAACATGGGATGCAATACCGAGGCAATGATCAGCATGATGCCCAAGAGTTTCTTTTGTGGTTGCTGGATAAAGTCCATGAAGATCTCAACTGTGCTTCCAAGAAGAAGTACAAACAGGTCAAGGTATGTATAAATTATGCCAACAAAAATACTTGTGGTGCCCTCAAGTAAAATTTCTGAAACAGTTGGGTCAGTCACAGTGTTGGTCAGTCAGTTGGAAAATTATTTTTTCAAATATTTTATAGCACGTTTGGGTGTATATTTCACCATCTGAGCAATGTTGATTGCTTTCCTGACCCCTAGAAATTCTAGATTTCTTTTCGCCTGGTTGGTTACCGAGGGCTTTGAGGTATTTTTCAGTTCGCTGGTTTTTTTTTTCCTCCAGGGAGCTATTTTTGGAATGTACTGTGTACTTGAAAAACTTCAGCATTAAATTTAATTAGTGGTGTCAGATATGAGCATACAAGTATTAAGAAGGTTATGATGTAATAAAAGTCCACAAACTATAGGCCCTAATCTTGACTTGTATTTTTCCACAAACTAGGCAAAATCCAGAACAAGTCTCATATAGGATTTTCACTAACCAACTTATTGTAGTTCTGGCTAGATGTAAATCAACAATAATTTTTAAATCAAGTTGCAAAGGCATTTTCAGGTCAATTTGGCATTTCAGTGCCAGTTGGCAAGGCTTAAAATTCTCATGAATGCTAGTTTAGGCTGAAGTGCTTACATGTGCATTGATCAGGACTATTTTTGCATAATTAGCAACAGACAGGTAGGCCTATATGGTGGTTTTCTACCTACCCATTTTGCAATTTTTAAAAATGTTCCTCACGGTCAAATTTCACACATTTATAACTTTAATGCAGGATTTCTAGATGTGTACCTTCATATCCACCAGAGAGTTTAATCATAAGGCCTCAATTTTACAAAATTTAGGGTGGTTTTTTTTTTGGGGGTGATTTTTTGCCTAGATCTCAACAGTGCAGTTGGTAAAAAATAGCATGATATTTGGGTTACAAACTTACAACAATATTCACAAAATGTTATATTTGCATTATAATGAAACAAAACACAAAACAATGAAAATATAAACAATTTATTCATTTTAGGGTCCATTTTTAAGGAAAATAATTAAAAGAAAAAGAATAAAAGATCCGACCGCCTATAACCACCGATTTCACCATATAAGGGGCAAGTCAACAATTTTTTTTAGGCCTGATTTTGGAAAAATCATTACTTCATTACAGAATGTATGAGTTCGTTCAGTGTATAAACTTGTCGGGATTCCTTTGTAAAAATAATTGATCAATGAGCTGCAAGTTCAACATTGCTCCGGCTGGGCTGCAAATTTGGAAACCATTTTGGTATGCCTCACAATTAAATATACTGGTAGAGTAAGGGGTGGGTTACGTTCGGTTCATTGCAATTTGGTGGCAGCGGTGGGATCCTAGGTTTCTTAACGCCTGTACAATGTAGGTGGACCCCTCATTGAATTGAGTGCCAGCATTTACATGTATGAGGACATGTCTAGTGTACAAGGCAGTAATGCCACAACGTCGGTCAGTGCATAAACCTGACGGAAAGTCCTTTTTATAATTTTAAGGGCACAGTTAACCCCTCATTTTCTGAAATATTGTATGCCTTGTAACTCAGCAACCGATAAGTAACCCCAACTAAATTTAACAAAAATAAAAGTTGGACCTCGGATGCTTTTTAGAATCTAGAAACACACGTCTAGGAACACATTTCTCAAATTTTTGCTTTTTACCTTACTTTTTGAAATATTACCAAAAATAGGCCTTAAATAGGTCAAAAATGACCAAAAAAACATTTTGGGCCAATTTTGGACCTATTTTTGGCAATATTTCAGAAAGTAAGTCAAAAATCAAAAATTTGAGAAATGCGTTCCTAGACATGTGTTTCTAGATTCTAAAAAGCATTCGAGGCCCAACTTTCATTTTTTCAAAATTTAGTTAGGTTGTTTACAAATTAATGGTCCAAGAACATGGCTTTTTTGGACCTAACCATCATCTTCTACATGAAAATCCACATCTAGAAATGTATACTTTTATATATGGATTTACTAAATCGGTTGCTGAGTTACAAAACATGAAATATTTCAGAAAATGAGGGGTTAACTGTGCCCTTAAATGGTCTCTGCGCTGCGAGCTCACTTCGGGTGGAAAGGTCCCGGAATCCAATCCCAGATGGGCCACAGATTTTTTAAGTGCTGGTACAATGTAAGCCTACACCTTGTGATTTATATTACACGTACAGGTAGAGTAAGGGGTAATGTAGGTTATGTTCGTTATAATTTGGTGGCAGCGGTGGGAACCAGTCATTTTGATGGCATGGTTGAAATCCCACTACTGCTGCCACCAAATTGTAACAGATCACTAAACATATAACCCACCCCCTTACACTACCAGTAATAATCACAACGCTGCTCATACAAATTTGAAACCCAGTCGGAATATGATCCAGGGACTTTCTGCACTGAAGCGAGTGTGCAGCGCATAGACCAAAGAGGTCTTCCCCATCAGCTCTAGTTTGTATTGTACATGTTCACATTGTTCCAAA
>JXSR01S020114.1:97059-108383 GCA_000969725.1 Ophiothrix spiculata | reverse complement strand
CTCTGTAAGGCACAAAGTGTTACTAAACTCTTTGAACCCACCTCTGACATAACATATATATCAGAAACAATTAGCAAACCCACATGTAGTCTAGGACTCAGGAGTAAATCAACTTGCTTCAAGGAAACAAGATTCTCTAGTTTGCTTACAAACAACCAAAACTAGTGTTTAGCTAACCTAACTTCTATTTTTAGCTCTAGCTGTCTATTCTATCGGCATTGTGCTTGAATTTCCAGGTTTGTTAGTCTTGTTTTAAAGGAAGCATTTTGATGACTGGATTTTATTTTCACATGATTAGATATTTGAAAAATTAGTAAACAGGTCTGAATAAATCATTGTTTGATTTTGGTTTAAACATTTTGAACTTTGTTAACTATAATCAGTTTTGCCTGGTTGAGTTTCTTGTTTTAACAATACAGACCTTCCAACACAGGAGCATGTGGTATATTTTGTTAAAGCAATACTATAAAGTGTTAAAATGAAGCGCCCCCTGTCACCCAAGACTTTTGGTTTTTTGGGCTTAATGGGTTTTTGTTTTTGGTAGATATTAATACCCTCCAAACGATTTGGTTTAAATATGCTTACTTTTTCTGTTATGGCCATTTGTTGAATTTAATTCAAGATCTCAAATGTAATTCCAGGTTTATTAGTATAGGAAAGCACGCATATGCTTTTTATCCATTTTGCAGTGGCAAAACAAGTTTTTGACAAAATGCTCTTGAAGACGCTATCAGATAGTCGTCACATTCCTTCATTTAGGCTGTTTTACTCAAAACCATCTCTTATCAAAATCTTAATAGTATTGCTTTAAGATTATGAAATTCACAATTTGTAATACTCCAGAAAGTGATTTGAACTTAAATGTTCACTGGTGGTAATTACACACCAAAATTATACATTATTTACATAATTTTGCATTCGTGGTTGTAGTGATTTGTCAGGGTTCAAGGGCCGTCTTAAGTCTCATCTTTTTCCTACCTAATTTTTCCCCCTCTCCTTTTCTCTAGTGCCTTGCATACTTTGTAAAAGGCGCTATACAAATCTCATTATTATTATTATTAAAGTAGTAATTTGATCAAAACTGCGATCCCTTTTTTTGTTATAATACATTTAATGTACAAATTTGTTACTTAATCCCATGAGTCTGCCTCTGACATAACACATACATGAGAAACAATTAGCAAACCCACATGTAGTCTAGGACTCAGGAGTAAATCAACTTGCTTCAAGGAAACAAGATTCTTCAGTTTGCTTACAAACAACCAAGACTAGTGTTTAGCTAACCTAGCTTCTATTTTTAGCTCGAGCTGTCTATTCTATCGGCATTGTGCTTGAATTTCCAGGTTTGTTAGTCTTGTTTTAAAGGAAGCACTTTTGACAATTTGATTTAATTTTCACATGATTAGATGTTGGAAAACTTAGTAATGATATGTGAATAAATCATTGTTTGGCTGTGGTTTAAATGTTTTGAACTTTGATAACTATAATCAATATTGCTTGCTTGAGTTTCTTATTTTCTCAATATGGATCTTCCAGCACAGGAGCATGTAGCATATTTTGTTAAAGCAATACTAAAATGTTAAAATGAAGCGCCCCTTGTCACCCATGACTTTTGATTTTTTTTGGCTTAATGGGTTTGTTTTGGTAGATACAGAGTGTCCACGAATGATTTATACCCGGTTTCAAAAAATCAGAAAAAATATTAAATCATAATTTTTCATAAAACCAACAGCTTTTCTACATTAGTGGATATGTCTTCTACATTTTCCATAGGTTTCATCAACATATCATGCTTCAATGTGCAATGACAAAATTGAAAATTGATGCAAACATGCTTTTGATCTGTACAAATATTCATGCAGGTATAATGAATACGTGTAGTATGCATACTTACTACTGTTTTTAAAGTTTAATGAATACACCTCGACCAAATTCAAATCTTGATTCTTACCCTCTGTAATTTTCTGTGATCTACAAAAAGCATTACTAGTATCTTGCAGACTTATGATTCTATTCCTACTTGGAAGAGCAAGATATGGTCTTAATCAGATATGGATTAGGACACCATATTGGCCGACAACCACAGTTGAGGAACCACAGTTCTGTTGATTATGTCAACTTACTTCCCCGCGTTGAAATATTCCATCAACAAAAAATGGTCCTAATATTGAGTTGATACCCGTATTATACCCATCTAAACTACTAACCTCTGGTTTTCATTAGTAATGTCAAATGTAACGTTTCTCATCTTACAAAGCTGTTCAAGCATAACCAAAATCACTGTTTTTTTTCTCAAAGACACTCGGCATCCATCACAGTCAATTAATAAAACCTAATTGTATTTTACGTTTTACTTTAGAAACGTAACATATTTTAGAAAAGTAAAAGAGTTGAATGTTAAATTTGAACATTTCTCTGATTACAAATTTATAATTCGCAAAATATACCCTGTTTGGAAAAATCGCTATAACTTTCCAAAGGAACATACGATTTGAAAAATTCAAAATTGTTTAGAAACCTAAAGATATGTTTAACTTGTAAATTAACCAGATTTAATTCCACGTGTATTAGTATAGGAAAGCACGCATAAGCTTTTTATCCATTTTTCAGTGGTAAAACAAGTTTTTGATAAAATGCACTTGAAAACGCTCTCAGATAGTCGTCACATTCAATTTATGCTGTTTTACTCAAAACCATCTCTGATCAAAATCTTAATAGTATTGCTTTAAGATTATGAAATTCACAATTTGTAATACTCTAGTAATAGTGATTTGAACTTATATGTTTACTGGGGGTAATTACACTCCAAAATTATACATAATTTACATAATTTTGCATAAAGTAGTTATTTGATCAAAACGGCAACCCTTTTGTTGACAAATCTTGTTTATAATACATTTAATGTACAAAGTTGTTACTTAATCCCATGAGCCTGAGAAACAATTAGCAAACCCACATGTAGTCTAGGAGTAAATCAACTTGCTTCAAGGAAACAAGATTCTCTAGTTTGCTTACAAACAACCAAAACTAGTGTTTAGCTAACCTATCTACTATTTTTAGCTCGAGCTGTCTATTCTATCGGCATTGTGCTTGAATTTCCAGGTTTGTTAGTCTTGTTTTAAAGGAAGCATTATGACAATTTGATTTTATTTTTACATGATTAGATGTTGGAAAACTTAGTAAACAGATGTGAATAAATCATTGTTTGGCTGTGGTTTAAATGTTTTGATTTGATAACTACAATCAATTTGCCCGCTTGAGTTTCTTGTTTTTGTCAATACGGACCTTCCAGCACAGGAGCATGTGGTATATTTTGTTAAAGCAATACTATAAAGTGTTAAAATGAAGCACCCCCTGTCACCCAAGACTTTTGATTTTTTTTGGCTTAATGGGTTTTTGTTTTTGGTAGATATTAATACCCTCCAAACAATTTGGTTTAAATATGCTTACTTTTTCTGTTATGGCCATTTGTTGAATTTAATTCCGGATCTCAAATTTAATTCCACGTGTATTAGTATAGGAAAGCACGCATATGCTTTTTATCCATTTTTCAGTGGCAAAACAAGTTTTTGACAAAATGCACTTGAAGACGCTGTCAGATAGTCGTCACATTCCTTCATTTAGGCTGTTTTACTCAAAACCATCTCTGATCAAAATCTTAATAGTATTGCTTTAAGATTATGGAATTCACCATTTGTAATACTCTAGGAAGTGATTTGAACTTATATGTATACTGGGGGTAATTACACACCAAAATTATACATAATTTACGTAATTTTGCATAAAGTAGTTATTTGATCAAAACGGCGACCCCTTTTGTCGACAAATCTTGTTTATAATACATTTAATGTGCAAAGTTGTTACTTAATCCCATGAGCCTGAGAAACAATTAACAAACCTACATGTAGTCTACGAGTAAATCAACTTGCTTCAAGGAAACAAGATTCTCTAGTTTGCTCACAAACAACCAAGACTAGTGTTTAGCTAACCTAACTTCTATTTTTAGCTCAAGCTGTCTATTCTATCGGCATTGTGCTTGGATTTCCAGGTTTGTTAGTCTTGTTTTAAAGGAAGCATTTTGACAATTTGATTTAATTTTCACATGATTAGATGTTGGAAAATTAGTAAACAGGTCTGAATAAATCATTGTTTGGTTTTGGTTTAAACATCTTGAACTTTGTTAACTATAATCAGTTTTGCCTGGTTGAATTTCTTGTTTTAACAATACAGACCTTCCAACACAGGAGCATGTGGTATATTTTGTTAAAGCAATACTATAAAGTGTTAAAATGAAGCGCCTCCCTGTCACCCAAGACTTTTGTTGATTTTTTTGGCTTAATGGGTTTTTGTTTTTGGTAGATATTAATACCCTCCAAACGATTTGGTTTAAATATGCTTACTTTTTCGGTAATGGCTATTTGTTGAATTTAATTCAGGATCTCAAATTTAATTCCATGTGTATTAGTATAGGAAAGCACGCATATGCTTTTTATCCATTTTTCAGTGGCAAAAAAAGTTTTTGACAAAATGCACTTGAAGACGCTGTCAGATAGTCGTCATTCATTTAGGCTGTTTTACTCAAAACCATCTCTTATCAAAATCTTAATAGTATTGCTTTAAGATTATGAAATTCACAATTTGTAATACTCCAGAAAGTGATTTGAACTTATATGTTTACTGGGGTAATAACACACCAAAATTATACATAATTTACATAATTTTGCATAAAGTAGTAATTTGATCAAAACGGCGAGCCCTTGTGTCAACAAATCTTGTTTATAATACATTTAATGTACAAAGTCGTTACTTAATCTCATGAGCCTGCCTCTGACATAACACATACATGAGAAACAATTAGCAAACCCACATGTAGTCTAGGAGTAAATCAACTTGCTTGAAGGAAACGGGATTCTCTAGTTTGCTTACAAACAACCAAGACTAGTGTTTAGCTAACCTAACTTCTATTTTTAGCTCAAACTGTCTATTCTATCGGCATTGTGCTTGGATTTCCAGGTTTGTTAGTCTTGTTTTAAAGGAAGCACTTTTGACAACTGGATTTATTTTTCACTTGATTCTATAGATATTTTGAAATTGATTTAAATTTACAATGTCTGTGGACATATTATGAATGCATAAATCTGCAGCTTTCACGAAGTCGCAGTGGTCTCTGATGCAAGCATATATTTTGAAGATTGTTGTGTCCACCTCTATGCGCACGACTTTGAGTATACATTCTAACAATAAAGCTGGTTTCAGAATGTCTGTCATGGTGGGCGTACGTCCAGCGTGACGTCAAAAAATTTAAAGTACGCACACTCGACCTTGTCGTATCAGAACATTTTGCGGCAAGCACGACAAGCAGATATATCGATTACCTTGTTGTGATGGTTGCAACGACATGTTATTTTGAGTTGGAACAAATTCAGCTTTTCTTGCAACAGACCATTGCGGCAATATACAAATGTGTCGTGTTACATTATGACAGCTCAAAATTGCAAATGCTTGGTTGTTTGCCGCAACTACAAGCTTGCGCCGTCTGCCGCAACGACAGCTACTCTGAAATCACCTTAAATCTACAATCTTCAGTGCAGTGTTAATTTCACCACCCCAAATAATGTTGAGAGCTTAAAAATTTGAGTGATGTTAAAGTTAAGAGTGCTCAAAATTTTCTTGGACAAGGAATCAACTGCAAATTTTCTTGTAGAAACCTAAACAAAAGATGGGGAGCTGATCCTGGCTACGATGTTTTAAATCCAGACTTTTCTAAGTAAATCGCCCCTTGAGGTTGATGTAGGATCTGAAGTGATAGTAAGAGTGCAATACAGCTATTTATTCCAAGTTGTCAATAAACACCTATACTCTATGAACCTTGAAGTGTGCAGTCAAGCAATCAGACTCTGTTACGAGATCCATAGTGTATCTTTTGTATTCTATAACATTGTGAACTTGTGCTTTTATATTGTGTAAAAGACTAGTACTGATTGATTAGGATTGATTAAGACCAAATCACTGCATTTTTATATTTTGTGTACATTTATAAATCGTTCATATTGTTGGTATTAATTTTACCTAATTTTATTGCTACCACATGGACAAACATTGACCATATGTTCATTTTAATATTCAGCAAGATAAGGTAAGTGGTTATGATTCAAAAATATGGACTAATTTATTTCACTGTATGGTCATTTTGGTTTATGTGTGTTAATTGGCTACTTGCTGCATACTTTAAGGTTTATAGAGTTTATACACTATATGAAGTGTGCTGAACCCATGTGAAATTACAAATAACCAGGTATAGTACATTATAAATCCCTTGTATTTATTTTCTGTATTTATCATGGATTGAAAAAAATGTGAATTTAAATTGAATTTTCTGTATTTATTTCATAACAGGGCCCAATCTTGAGAATAGGAATTGTAGCCGATACCAAAGGAACAAGGAGTTATTTATTACAAGAAGATGCCAGGCCGCTGTATAATGGTGCAGTTAGCAGGTAAGATGGCTGTCCCTATAGCATGGTTGATGTGGTTGATAAGGATGGAATGGATCTCTTCTTATGGCCAGTTCAGATTTTTGGCTAATCAGATATTTGATGCAACAGTGTTCTTGCGTAAATTGTTTTTATACAGTTTTGTATTAGATTAGAGGTGTGAGCATTGACAATGTATGATTGATCAAGATCAAATGTGATCAAATAGAAATATTAAACTGGGAATATAAGATCTTTGCTTTAGATGTGATTAACGCTGTCGATACTATCCGTTTAAACCTGTAAACAGACGACGACCAGTTACACGTTTAGAGATTTGGCTGAACGAAAAAACGTCTGTGTATTTTAAATCATAAAATCATGTGTAAACGTAAACAAAGTGAAAGAAATATGAGTCCTTTTTGATTGAATCCTTTAAATAAACCAAACCATGTGCATTTGGAGTTCTCTATTTTAAGACGAAACATTGAAAAACATGTTTTTTAAACAATAAAGAATACCTTCTTATGTTTTAATGTGCCACCTTATATGTTTTAATATGCACATGTTCTATACTCTACAATCATGCTAAAATTTAGTAGATCACAAATGCTTCTGGTTAAATGTTTAACCGGTCCAATTTAAACATTTATCAAATGAAAATGGACACCGTTAGATGTGACTATATGGGACTAATTGAAAGTTTTCTTTTGAAATGACTTTGTAAGAGCTGAAATGAGAAACATATTGCCCATGTTATGTTACTGCATTCATTTGCTATGGTCTTTGAATAGACATGGCAAGATGAAAATCTAGGCAATTTGGTGTTCTAAATTTGACACCATGACTACAACAATAAGTAAACAAATTCACCATGCTATAGATTGATCAAGTACTCCACACACTTGACAAGCCCAATGTCCCAATTTGATGTCATCCTCTATTTTCTGTGATCTTTATATTGTTGTTATAAACTAGGTCACACTTATAAACCTGCCTTGACTAGACTCACAATGCATCTTCCATCAGATAATAAAGATCTAGGCTATTTGGATGTATTCTTGACAAGGAGTAGGTGTAGACATGAGAAATGTGCTTTAAACACCAACTTCAACTACATCCTGTTTCATGACTATATGCAATACAGGCTCTAAAAATATAGTTTAGCACCAAACATCAAAATATATTTTGTGAACCAAATATCGCACAAATGACGAAGAGCACCATGTTTTCATACAGGGATAATCATCATTTCATGACAATCCCGCTATTGTCACCATTTGATTTCCTCTTTGATCTGATTTTTATATTTTGTTATAAAGTAGGTCATTTCTAGACTTGCTAAACCTGGAGTCACAAGTATTTCATACATCAGGTAGCTAGACAGTGTGCATCAGGTGCAGTGCAGTGATTATGGCTATTTGAGGGTTAAAATATATAATAGATGTTGACTTGACATATGCATTTTACATTAACAACATTTTGCAAACACAGTGCACTGTATAGACCATATCTATAATTTACATACTCCCGCCGTTGATTGGGTAATTCCACAAAAAATGGATGGGGAACGGAACTCTAAGCGAGATCAAGTAGTGTATTTATCATACTTGGCCTCGTTCTGAATTCCGATTCCCCGCCCGATTCTGTGGATTTACCCCATCAATGACGCGAGTATGTCAATTATAGATATGGTCTATAATACAATCCAATATTTAAGCCTAAGTCCAAATGGTAAGATAAAGTAGATGTTCTATATTTGACACAATAATTACAATAATAAACAAACAAATACATCATCGACCATCGTATATTGATCTAGCTCTCCACACACTTGACAAGCCCAGTATGTCTCAATTTGATGCCATCCTCTTTATTTGCTGTGATCTTTATATCATTGTTATAAACTAGGTCATTCTTATAAACCTGCCTCGACTAGACTCACAGGCATTTTGCTTTCAGATAGATCAAAGCTTGACATATTTTGTTTTCAATTCTTTTCTAATTAAAAATGTGACTTTAGGTGTTGTGATGGCTTATAAGATGATTTTTTAGTTTTTGAGTTAGAAATACATCAATGATACACCAAAGCTTGACATATTTTGTTTTCACTTTTCTAATTAAAAATGTGACTTGAGGTGTTGTGATGGCTTATAAGATAATTAGTTGGAATTCAGCAATGATATTTTATTTCAAATGTCTATATTCATATAATGTATTGACAAAGAAAGATGCTCTTATGCATTTGCGCTAAAGAACGTTTCAAATTTCAATAACATTGTTCTGTATTGTTTTCTTTGAATATTGATTTATAAAATATATTCTATGTTCAGAGAAAGCTGAACTAAGATTGCTGCTTCTTCTAAAGTTAAAGTATAGAAGCATGTTCCAAAACATAATTTATGCCAAAGTATTTTAAAAGGTTTTTTTTGAATAAAAACAAGCCATCAATAGCCATTAAGTTTTGTTTGTATTAAAATAATTGAATTCTTTTCCAGTGATAATCATTACCTATCTAAATTTCTTTTTCAAAATATAAGAAAAGTGAAAGATTTTGTATGTTTGGTCACCATATCGAATTAGAAGTAAACATTTGGTGCATGTCTTTTTATGACAGATTTTTCATGTTAGTGGAAGCACATAGAAGTGAGCTTATTAGTTTCTGAACAATGTGTACATTTCATTTTTACCACAGGTAAAATAGAATATATTTAAATGAAATTTACTTTAGATTCACTGTCATAAAAGCTTCTATTTTATTTTTTGTCTGACATCTAATGGAATAACTTGCATATTTTCAAGATATGCTAAGCCTGTGCTGTTTAGTTTAATCCCAATGTACTATTTCATCTGGGATGTTTATTACGCACATGTCTACTCCAGCTCTATAAAATTGCTCCTAGATGTACTAACTCATTTGTTTGTCTGTTTGCTTATTTACCCATATAATGGCAACAATTACATTCAATTCCACACAGACCATATAAACTTGTTGGGCACGGATAGTTGATACAACAGACAAGTGTTTGTTACATGGATGTTTCCTACGCCGTCGGGTAACGCTCCTCCTGATAGCTCTTGTTAGTAGCAATATGATGCCATACATTTTCAGAGATTGAATTGTAATGAGGTGATGGTATACATACTAGAAAGATACCTTGGAATAAATTAGCCGCTTTATGGTGTTAATTATGTCTTCTTGATTTACTCTCGGAGAGGCAAAATTAGTCAGAAACAAATATAACTGTTATTTAATAATTTCCATATAATGCTGTAATTTTGAGGCATTCGCTGTATAATTAGTGTTCTTATTTACTAATTTCATTTATTTGTGAAGTGGCTTTTCAGATATTTCCTGTGAATTAGCTATTTCTGAGAAAACAAAACTCAAGGAGTTTTCCCAACAGAAAATATATAAATTGGCATTCACGTGAATGTCAAGATTATGTTTTCAATAAAGAGGGATATCTCCTATGTTATGACTATCTTAGTGTAGACTTCTCAATAGATATTTGGCTTAATGCCTGAGTTTTTGAAAGATAGACCTGCACATTTATAGAGAGAAAAAGACAAGCACTATAATCCCAAATATGTGGAAGTCTTTATCGTATGCAAACAAAATGTATCTTGTGAGCAATTTAAGGAAAATTTTAGAACACTATATAAAATAAGAAAAATGAAAAATGGGTGTAGTAGAAAATATGATCAACCTTATAGTTGGCCTCCAAGCAAAATTTTTGCTACCAAACATTTGGTCATGACGTCAAAATGACGAGTGACTCCAAACAAAATAACTTCAACACCGAGTTGAGACCAAATACAATTTCGCGCTAGATTGCACATGTTATTGAATGGCCATATACATTGCACCAAATGTTTGTTACCGGTTCATACTTTAAATTCGATGGCAAATTTGGTGACGTCACAACCAAATGTTTGATAGTAAAAATTTTGTTTAGAGTCCAACTATGTTTTAAGCCTTACTGTATATACACGTCTTTGGAGTTTATCTCATGGCCTGTTTCCCGGAGAGATTTATACGATCACAAACAACACAAAATCCATTTTGAAACTGTTTTCTGAATAAGTCAAGATTCAGTGCAAATAGGAACCTTGTATTCAAACAGCAATGTTTCAGGTTATTTGCAATTGCAGATAAAAGGCAACATCTTTGTAATGTTAATGTTTACTTTGAGTGGAGCGAAGCTTAACTTCCAGATAACATGCAAATTATCATGACAAAGTGTAACCTGCAGCCCGAGGTAGAACATCTGGGGGAAGATGGATCACACCACCTGTCTACAAAATGTGGTTGCACACCTACGTAAGTTTGGTATGGACATTGAAGCAAACTTGGAAATGTGTTTATAATACTGAAAATATCATTGTTTTATGCAATTTATAAATATTTGTTTTTTACACAACCACATAATATTTGTATTATAATAAATGCCTGCCCCCATCAGATACCAATGATTACACACTGTGATGTGGATTTGAAATTGTGGGGTTATTGGTTCAACCCAACGACTTCAGTGTTCATGTGTGTTTTTGAGCAAGATTTTTAACCCACATTGTTTCTACCAGTTGAGTGACAAATTAGATAAATAAGGTTAATTGTTCTCGTAAAATAGATATGAATAGTTGTAAACCCTCACAACATACAATTACATTTCACATGGCTGGCCATAATGCTAGAGAAAGGTAAATGGACACGGCACCATTTACAAATATGCTTTGATTGTGACTTTACCAAATGTATTCATGGCCCATAATGTTTGTTTTAGTAACAAGTGTATCCAAAATAATGTTTTCATTTGTGGCTAGTTTGATATTCAAAATAAAGCATCA
>JXSR01S020114.1:83263-93529 GCA_000969725.1 Ophiothrix spiculata | reverse complement strand
ATGTCTAAACAAAAGTTAATTGAATGAATTATATTTTAAAGATATGAAATTCACTTGAATACAGCATGAAATCATTTCTGTTTAAACTGTTTATCTTTGAACTTGTTTATCTTAAACACCTTTACCCAAACCATTTTTAAACTTTAACCCACCCCAACCCCATGTAAATTGTAAATGTTGTAGTAATTTTAAAAGCAATAGTCTAATGCTGTTGGTCATTGAATTGTTTGTGTTCAAATTTTTTGCTCCACACAGGCATTAGTCTTTGTTAAAGACCCTCAGTAATGTCCACGCGGACCAAACGAGCTTGCCATAGGCGAAAATTTTGCGCAGCAAAATTTGAGTCCGAAGGAGCGTAGCGACTGGTGGTTCCCTTGTGTGTTTGTATTATTATACAGATGGGCAGTAACACTGACTACACAGGCATGTATATTTTAACACGGCAGATAAAGCATAATTGGTGTGTGTGTGAATCTGCATTAGTGGTGTGTGTGAGGGAGAGAATTGAAGTGAACATGAAGGAGGAGGTTCAAAGGGTTGTTTTGTCACATTTTGTTGTATCTGAGAACTTGTTCTGCTGGAGGCACAAAGGTATGGGCCTCCTGAAATTGTCTAATGATATTGTAGAACATCAGTATTAGGGAGAGGCAATTGCATAATAAGCAACTGTCTTCCAACTGGCCTGTGGGGGAATTTAAAGCTGGAGCAACAACTTGTTAGTCCGAATATGAAAATAGGCTTGCTAGTCAAATTTTTTTAAATAGGCTTGCTAGTCCGAATTTAGAAATAGGTTCGCTAGTCCAAATTTGAAAAAACAGCTCGCCAGTCCGAATTTTAAGAACAGCTCGCTAGTCCGGGAAATTAAGTGTATATTTCTAATACCTTTTTTCAAAAATTCAGACTAGCGAGCTGTTTTCAAAATTTGGACTAGCGAGCCAATTTCCAAATTCGGACTAACGAGCCTATTTAAAAATTCTGACTAGCAAGCCTAGCAAGCCTGTTTTTATATTCGGACTAACAAGCTGTTTCTAAAATTTGGACTGGTGAGCTGTTTTTCGAATTCGGACTAGCGGGCTGTTTTAACAATTTGGATTGACGAGCTTATTTTCATATTAAGACTAGCGAACCTTCGGACTAGCAAGCTGGGTTTTTTTCGGACTAGCGAGCCTTTTTAAGGTTATATTTTCCCCATTGAATAGCGTTTCGGACTAGCGAACTTTCAGACTTGCGAGCTTTCGAACTAGCGAGTCGTCGGACTGGCGAGCGAACCCCTAAATTGTTTCTTTAAAGAGATATGGTTACAATTAACACAAATTGCTATAAAATTAAGTTTTCTGTAATATAGATATCCTGCAGCTTTCTAAATATGGGTCATTTCCGTACTCTTTTCTTTTACGATATAGGGGGCCTACATTGTCACTTACGACCTAAACAATGTTGAGAGAGTTATTTTCATTCCCCAAGATATTGCCCTGACAATTAAACCCTTTTTTTCGATTTTTGGGTCTACTAAAACTTCCCATATACATGATATATGTCATGCCATATCTTATGTAACAACAAAAACCAAATGAATGACCTAATTCTGTCAAGTTATGGTTTATATTGGCAACCAAGATCTTGTCATTAGTATATTGATTGTGTGTCTCTCACATATGGTTGGAGGCAACTTTGTACGAAATGTATAGAAACAAAAAAGGTACAATATTGATTCAAAATTTGATGCGAACATTTCACAATTTGTTTTTAGCACCAAAATGGCAAACAAACAAAAAGATCTAATTATCTCAACGTTAAACGCAGGTATCTATTACACATAGCTTGTATATAGGTACTGGCATCCTAGGGAAGGGAGAGCACTTTGCCTTTGGTAAGCAAGTGTGTAGCCGAAAAATGTTGCCATGCCAAATGAAAATATCTGCTGGAGTAATATTGGAACATCAAATTGGCCCAAGCTATGCAGTACTGGTTTAGACCTTGCTTTTAAATCTACTTTCTTGTGCAACTAAAATGCTGAAAAGAGGGTGGGGGTTCTTGTGGAGCAGATGATGAAGCTTGAAAAAGGGATTCTTGAGAGTATCACATACCCATACTGACTATATGTGGGATCCCATTTCCAGAGCTGGGATCTCTTCTCAAAATCTCTGTGGGTAAACCACAACCTATTAATGGTTGAAAGGAATACTTTAGTGGCAGGAAATCCAAGCACTTACTATGAAATGATATGAATGTATCTTTTAAAAAAGGAGGCTGCGCTTTGATCCAACTTTACTAAGGAGTTTTATTTGCCAGAGTTAATTCTTTGTATTTCTTTAATCTGTCTGTGCTTTGTGATTAATCTTGCCGTTGATCTGTTAATAGTTATATAATGCTATAATGTCAGTCCACAGATATGCAATATTAATTGAGATGCAGCTAGATTCCTTCACTGTAGCGATAACATATAACAGCAGTGGCACTCTAATTGAGGTACTTGATTTTGCTATGATAACATAATGGAGAAAGTTACTATAAGCCGAAAGAATTGGCTTCATATTGGATAATATAACCAAACAATCCACTTATTTACAGATCATGTCTAAAATGGATTGCAACCTGTAGACTAATGAGTCTTCAGAGGATTTGAGAAATTACATGATGATATTTTGCATCAATTGTAAGAATTTTGGCATGGCTTTAATAACGAATTTGATGATAAAATTAGATTGCAAAGACTTACAAGCAATTGAAAAATTATTGTATGCGCAGATCTAACATGTTTTTTTTTTTTTTTTTGCAAAAACCAAATGAATTCTTCTTGATAAAGAGAAATTGGAAAAAGTATACTTTAGGTCCCATCAAAAACTATACCCTAACCCTACCCCTAAACCCTAACCCTAAAACTAACCCTAACCCTAATCCTACATCCTAACCCTAACCCTAACCCTAAATTAAACCTAACCCTAACACTAACCCTAAACCCTAACCCTAAAATTATGGATGGGACCTAAAGTACACTTGGTCTGAGAAATTTCTTTCATTGACCTAGTTTTAACTGAATACTATCTTCTGCTGATAGCAGTTTTTAAGGTTAAAAAAGGCGTAAATGAAAACTATCAAATTTACATAAGGTGCTTTTGTTGACATTAGTGTTAAGAATGGTATATATGTTCCAGACACCAGTGTTAATCAAAATAATTTGAAAATAAGTTGCTTGAAAATGATCCAAAAGTGGTCCAAATCGCTGAAAAGGTCCTGTCAACAATGAATGTCCCATATTGAAGCACGAATTATATATTGACTTGAAAAGACATTGTAGGCTAGACTTTTGGTACCTTTGAACTTCTTAATCTTCCAATTTTGCTATAAAATTGTGGGCTTTGAATACATAGTTTTAAAGTTGATGCTACCAAATTATAAATATTTGCAAGACAAGACATTAATAAACAAATAATCGATAGTTAAATTAATCTTTTCACTGTAAAAGACACCCCAGAAGTGAATTTTACAAGATAATATTAATGTATGTAACAATTTATCTCTATATTTCTTGATCATATCGCTTATTAAATGTTCACATTCACTTATTTTCTTACTTTTGGTATACATACACCCCAGACGGCGGCTTGTCTGCGATACCTTTAAAGTGCAGCAGCGATAGCTAGACGTAGTTGTATGAATGGTTGTTTGACGTACCGTTCAGGGAATACGTGATTTCACATAATGTGTCGGATGCATGTCCATACTAGACGAGACAGTTGAGAAATGACTGCATTGTCCAGGGAAATCATCCATACAAGCTGACAAAATTAATAAAGGTTTTGACAGACTGTTGTACTAACACATCAGACTCTGTATTATTAGATTTGGTGATGATTTATTGGTGTTAGGACATGTATGCAAGACATGATGTTACATACTTTGGAAGTGTGTAATACTAATAGCTCCCCAAGAAAGGTTTGTTCATGATGATGTTACATGTTTTGAAGTGGGTTTGAAAACTTGGTGAGGAATTTCATATGTATGTATTCAAAACTGAATTCTGTCCATCTATTCTTATGTAACACAAATCTATGTTGCATAAAATGTGTCACAGTATAACTACAGGTCATGATATAACACTCCAAGTTAATTAATCAACAGTTTAATTTAATAAAATAGTAATTAATTTAGTTATAATTATGCTGATGATACAAAAATATGCCGCTTCATCCATTGCAAAGAATTACCTGTCTGTAATGAACTTTACTACAAACAATATGACTTATTTCTCAACACAAATGCCAGACAGTATCATGTACGCTTCCATTTTCAGGAGCACAGCATCACTTCTATTCCATCACTTCCATTAGAATACTGCTTTTATTTGCATGAATCTTTGCATGAACTCGGACTCATGCCGAAATTCTATCCCTGGCACAAACAAGGACTAAAAGATGCAGATCATA
The DNA here is from genome assembly GCA_000969725.1 of Ophiothrix spiculata. NCBI lineage: Eukaryota > Metazoa > Echinodermata > Ophiuroidea > Amphilepidida > Ophiotrichidae > Ophiothrix > Ophiothrix spiculata. The sequence continues at coordinate 89,102 of JXSR01S020114.1, read as the reverse complement.
AAATCTGGTCACTATGTACAATTGACTAACTTGTTAAACATTTTGATTGAATTCTTTCTAACCATTTATAATCTAAAATCCCTTATCAAAAGTTAAGATGAATGAAAGAGTTTGCTTGAAACCCATGTACATTTCAGTTCCACTGCAGGTAAAATATACAAATCCATGATTCATATGAAATTTACTTTAGATACACTGTCATAAAAGCTTCTATGTCGCCTTTTGTCTGACATCTAAATGAATACCTAACTTGCATATTTTCAAAACATGCTAAGCCTGTGTTGTTTTGTTTAATCCCAATGTACTATTTCATCTGGGATGTTTATTACGCACACGTCTGTTCCAGCTCTATAAAATTGCTCATAGATGAACTAACTCATTTGTTTGTCTGTTTGCTTATTTACCCATATAATGGCAACAATTACATTCAATTCCACATAGACCATGCAAACTTGTTGGGCACGGATAGTTGATACGACAGACAAGTGTTTGTTACATGGATGTTTCCTACGCCGTCGGGTATCGCTCCTCCTGATAGCTCTTGTTAGTAGCAATATGATGCCATACATCTTCAGAGATTGAATTTGAATGAGGTTGTGGTATACATACTAGAAATATACCTTGGAGTAAATTAGCCACATTTATGGTGTGAATTTTATCTTCTTGATTTATTCTCTGAGAGGCAAAATTCTTTAAAAAAAATACATGTGTTATTTAGTAATTTCCATATAAATTTGTGGCACTCACCGTAGAATTACAGTGCTCTCATTTACTAATTTCATTGATATGTGTAGTGGCTTTGGGATATTTTCTGTGACTTTGCTCTTTTGGTTTTTCTGCCAAAATAGCAAAGTTCTGAGAAAACAAAACTCAAGGAGTTTTCCCAACAGAAAATATTTAAATTGGCATTCATATGAATGTCAAGATTATGTTTTCACTAAAGAGAGATATCTCCTATGTTATGACTAAGAGTGTAGACTTTTCTATAGATGATTGGTATAATGCCTGAGTTTATGAAAGATAGACCTCTGCACATTTATAGAGAGGAAAAGACAAGCACTGTAATCCCAAATACATGCATGTCTTTCTCTTATGCAGACAAAATCGTATGAGCAATTTAAGGACGATTTTGAAAACACTATATACAATAAGAAACATGGAAAATGGATGTAGTAGAAAAATTATGCGCTCAACCTTACTGTATATACTCATCTGTGGAGTTGATCTCATGGGCTGTTTCCTGGAGATATTTATCCGAACACAAACAACGCAAAATTCAATATTTAATTGTTGTTTTCCGAATAAGTCAAGATTCAGTACAAATAGGAACCCTGTATTCAAACTGCAATGTTTCAGGTTATTTGGAATTGTAGATAAAAGGCAACATCTTTGTAATGTTAATGTTGACTTTGAGTGGAACGAAGCTTAACTTCCAGATAACATGCAAATTATCATGACAAAGTTTAGCCTGCAGCCTGAGGTAGAACATCTGGGGGAAGAAGGATCACACCACTTGTCTACAAAATGTGTTTGCAAACATACACAAGTCTGGATATTGTGTTTAAAAGCACCAAAATATTGTTGTGTCAGATACATAATTTTTTTTTAACCATATAATATTTGTCTGATATTAAATGCCTGTTTTCTTATATCAATTCTGATTGATAGGTTTTTGATTTAACCTCTAGGACAAATATGGGACAATAATGCTAAACGTTTTGGTAAAATAGAATCATTTATGAGATGTTGTAAAATTATTTTTCACAAGGTTGACCATAATTCTAAAGAAAGGTAAATGGAAACATTTGTCATTTAGAAATTTATGCTATGATGTTGACTTTACTCAATGATTATTATGAATTAATGTCCCAGAATGTTAGTTTTAATAACAAGTATGTCCAATACAGGAAAATGTTTTCATTTCTGCTTGGTTTGAAATTGAGAATAAGCTGAACTTTGTTACAATGTTTTTGTTGCTAACTCATATATGAAAAACCAACTTTTCACAGATTGTTTTTTCCGAAGAGTTTATTTCTTTGTAATCATCGCTTGTATATTATTTAGCCAAGTAATGGTTTGAGGGTATGGGGTAGTTTAAACTTCAATAATATAGAAGAAAATCAATCCTTACTAAAATTTATTTTTTATCTTCAAACTTGTCTCATATTCATACACTCTGCGTTAAGTACATATTGAAATTGTAAATCTAATTGGACAGTTGGTAATTCTTATACACATTCATTAATCTTGTCTAGTTGCACGCTGCATATCGCATAGTACGATGTACAACGCGTACGCGTAATATGCTCGCGCTTGTATGGCAAGTTTCATTTTAAAAGAAAGGTAAATATAAATTACCATGATTAACATGGGACGATAAATGGTTGTATTCTCTTTGTTTCATTGAAATAGCAAACACATTTTTAAATAATTATGCTGTTTAATTTCTTTACATTTTTATTCTAATCATTGTCGTGTATGAATTTGATTAATCACTGCTCTTACTTGGCGCTCTTGAAATTTTACAAAAATAATACGCCTTGTGCTGAAGTTGTAGTTGTCCAACTCACTCGGCTGTGCCTCGTGAATGCGAACCACTCCAGCTTAAGCATGCGTTGCATTATTTTTGTACAATTTCACTCACGTCAAGTAATATGCAGTTATTAATCTATAATTAATTTCCACTAAAAATTTACGCAATTCTTTAAAAGTAATTTGCAATGGCAATTCACAAATAAACAAACCAGAAGTAATCATAAATTCATTCTTAAATGAACATCTGCTAAAACTGATAACTCTAAACCTGTGTTGTGTTGTTATTTATGCTTTTACTGTTTTTGCTAAGATTTTGTTTGTGTGCTTCTTGTTGACTAACATCGTTAAGTGGGGATCGCACGTTTTCATACTTTTTGACCATATTTTTCATCATTTTCAACAAAATTCATTTTTAAAAAAATCGGCCATGCCTTTTGTAATTTTAAATTGCGCCAAACCCTGGTGCATAGTCTAATGCTGTTAGAAACAGGTCATGTTTTAAGAGGAATGTTTTCATGTTCAATTTGTGGCTCCATGTAGGCATGTATATTATAACACAGCAGATGATGCATTAGTGGTGTGCGCGAGGGAAGAGAATTGGAGTGAACATGAAGGAGGAGGTTCAAAGGGTTGTTTTGTCACATTTTGTTGTATCTGAGAACTTGTTCTGCTGGAGGCATAAAGGTATGGGCCTCCTGAAATTGTCTAATGATATTGTAGAACATCAGTATTAGGGAGAGGCAATTGCATAATAAGGAACTGTCTTCCAACAGGCCTGTGGTGGAATTTAAAGCTGGAGTAACAACTTAACACTCGTGTGATTCAAGAAATGGTGCTTAGAAATGATGATGATGATGACGATGACGATGGCGACAAGGACAACTACAATATGTCAAATGTGATGGTTATTCAATATCAAAGACACCAATGACAATGTTAATGATCCCATAATAACAATGATGTTAATATCAAAGGTGTATGACTGATTGGCTTGATTCAACAGTCTCTCCTTAACCAAATTCTAAGAAATTTTATTACCATAGAAACTCTGACATTTTCTCCCATGAACCATAAATTGATTCCGTTAAGAGATGGTTACAATTAACACGAATTACTATAAAATTAAGTTTTCCTTAATATAGATATCCTGCAGTTTTCTAAATATGGGTTATTTTCACACTTTTTTTGCGGCATAGGGGGCCTGTAATGTCACTTATGATCAAAGCAATTTTGAGAGAGCTATTTTTATTCCCCAAGATATTGTCCTCAAAATTGACCCCTTTTTCGATTGTTAGTCCTACTATAACTTCCTATTTAGGTATAAACCAAAACTTGACAGAATTAGGTTATTCATTTGGTTTTTGTTGTTACATAAGACATGACAACCAAGATCTTGTCATTGGTATATTGATTGTTTTTCTGTCACATATTGCTGGAGGCAACTTTGTTTGAAATGTATACAAACAAAAAAGGTGCAATATTGATTAAAATTTGGATGTGAACTAAGTCACATTTCACAATTTATGTTTTAGCCAAAAAAAAGGCTAACAAACACAAAGATTTAATTATATCCAAGTATCTATCACACATAGCTTGTATACAGTTACTGGGATCCTAGGGAAAGGGGGAGGGGTACTTAATTTGCCTTTGGTAAGCAAGTGTGTAGCCGAAAAATGTTTGCTTTTTAGTGCTTATAATAAAATGCCTGCTTGAGTAATATTGTAACATCAAATTTGCCCAAGCTATGTAATACTGGTTTAGAACTTTAAACTTTTAAAACTAGTGTCTTTTGCAACTAAAATTGCTAAAAAGGGGGTTTTCTGGAGCAGATAATGAAGCTTGAAAAGGGGTAGGCTTGAGAGTATCACATACCCATATTGACTATGTGTGGGGACCCCCTTCCCAGAGCTGGGATCTCTTCTCCAAATCTCTGTTGGTAAACCACAATCTATTAATGGTTGAAAGGAATACTTTCATGGCAGGAAATCCTAGCACTTACTATGAAATGATAAAAAGAGGCTGTGCTTTGATCCAGCTTGACTAAGGAGTTTTATTTGGCCTTGCGTCACAAATAGGTCCCTCAAATATCATGGATCTGTTACATATTACCATAACAAATTGTGGAAAACCTGCATTTTTGCTAAAACTTCTTTACGTATTTGGGAAAAATTGGTATCATATGAAAGGTATATTTGTACTCTTGTTATGTACAAAAGGTGAACTCCTCATGATTTTAATTAATGAACTTATACTTGAAAAAGCAATTAGGGATCACGATGGATCGGGTGGAGGCGGTGACAGTGGAGGCGGCGCGCATAGGATTACATGCAAAAGTGTACGAAAGTTATGATTTATAAACACATGTATTATTAAAAATAAAAATGCTGGGATCATAATTTTTTGAATATACTTCAATGAGATATGTATAATGCTAAAGCATGTATCGAATATTGACATGTCATCTAAATGTTGTTGTTTCTTAATGGTTTATATTTGGGTAATGTTCTCTATACATTACTGTACAAAAACATGCATTTACACTCGAAAACATTAAAACGACATATCTTTTGACCGAGTCTACGTAAATGGTAAAAGTTATACATTTTTCAAAAGGAAATTTGTTGAGGAATCCAATTATGTGATTAATTTATAGGTAGTGTATACATAAAAAATCTTTTGACTGATAAATGTCCCAAAAGTTAATGAGTCGTTTCATAGATTTTGACCATCCTCAATATTTTGACCACAATGAAATTGGTCACCAAATGAATTATTTTATGGAAGGCTATCATTACATCCTTCAAGTAATGTTTGTGTCATCTGGATACACAATTCCCCAACAAAATCTCATTGTGCCAAGTTGGTTGACCAAAATGCACTTTTGTTTTATTTTGCACCCTGTAAACTTTTTACCCATCCCTAAAAATTAGACTTATTCAGGTAAAATTGAAATCCTCGGAATGTAAGCTTTCCAGCAATATCTAACTTTGTAGGTTTTAAGTGTATATATTCAGAGTTATGATCCGTTGAATACAAATTGGCATGGTTTTACCAATGTTTTTGTGTGAAACAAAAATATGACCAGTTAATGACTTACGTCCATTTGCCAGAGTTAATTCTTTGTATTTCTTTAATGTGTATGTGCTTTGTGATTAATCTTGCTGTTGATCTGTTAATAGTTATATAATGCTGTAATGGCAGTCCACAGATATGCAATATTAATTGAGATGCAGCTAGATTCCTTCACTGTAACGATAACATATAACACTATCTTTCCAGTACAATTTACCCAATCACGATAGCT
>JXSR01S020114.1:70224-82243 GCA_000969725.1 Ophiothrix spiculata | reverse complement strand
ATTTAGTACCTGGATAAATTATCTTTAATATGATACCAAAAGTGTTATGGTTCGGTGACAACTTCTATCAAAAATAAAGACATTTGTCATGATTTTAATGATTTCTTGAAACGGCTCCACCTTATTTGATATACCTATTCGTGACTTAGGTCCATCATGTCTAAAATGGTTCGCAACCTGTATACTAATGAGTCTTCTGAGGATTTAAGAAATAACAAGATGATATTTTTCATCTATTGTATGAATTATGGCATGACTCTAATTGTAAGAATTATGGTATGACTCGAATAACAAAATTGATGATGAAATTAGATTGCAAAGACTTCTTACAAGCAATTGAAAAATGATTGTATGCACAGATCACAGTTTTTGAACAAAAATCAAAAGGATTTCTATTAGATAAAGAGATATTTCTTCGCTTGACCTAGTTTAAACTGAATACTATCTATTGCTGATAGCAGTTTTTAACGTAAAGAAATGCATAAATGAAAACTATTAAATTAACCTACAGGTGCTTTTGTTGACATCAGTGTTAAGAGTTATGTTCCAGACACCTGTTTTTATCAAAATAATTTGAAGAAAATTATCCAGAAGTAGTACAAATCTCTGAAAAGGTGCTGTCAACAACGGATGTCCTATAATGAAGCAGGAATGATATATTGACTTGAAAAGACATTGTAGGCTACACTTTTGGTACCTTCATAATCTCCCAATTTTGCTACAAAATTGTGTTCTTTGCATACTTAGCATAAAAGTTGATGCTACCAAATTATAAATATCTGCAAGACTAGACATTGATACACAAATGAACGATATTTAAATGAATCTTTGCACTGTGAAAGTACACCCTAGAAGATTATATAAATGTATTTAACAATTTATCTGTATATTTCTCGATCATATCGGTTATTAAATGTGTACATTCACTTATTTCCTTACTTTTGGTGTACATACACTCCAGACAGCGGCTTGTCAGCGATCCCTTTAAGGTGCAGGAGCAATAGCTAGACATAGTTGTGTGAATGGTTGTTTGACATACTGTTGAGGGAATACATGATTTCACATAATGTGTTAGATGCAATGTTCATACTAGACGAGACAGGTGAGAAATGACTGCATTGTCCAGGGAAATCACCCACACAAGCTGACAAAATTAATAGAGGTTTTTGACAGACTGTTGTACTAACACATCAGAGATATTATAAGATTTGGTGATGATTTATTGGTGTTAGCACATGTATGCAAGACATGATGTTACATACTATGGAAGTGTGTAATACTAAGAGCTCCTTAAAAAAGGTTTGTTCATGATACATTGGTGCAAGTATCCAAGAACAGGGTTTCTAGGGAATACATGATGTTACATGTTTTTGAAGTGGGTTTAAGAGCTTGATGAGGAATTTGATATATTTCAAACTGAATTTTGTCCATCTATTCTTAATGTAACACATGTTACATAAAATGTGCAATATTGTCATGATATAACTGTCCGAGTTAATTAATCAATGGGTAAATATAATAAAACAGTAATTAATTTACTTACAATTATGCTGATGATACACAATATGTCATTTCATCCATTGCAAAGAATTACCTGTCTGTAATGAACTTTACTACAAACAATTTGACATATTTAAACATAAATGCCAGACAGTATCATTTCCGCTTCCATTTTCATTAGCACAGCATCAGTTCTATTCCATCACTTTAATTATAAGACTGCTTTTATTTGCATCACTCTTTGCATGAACTTGGACTCATGCCGAATTCTAGCCCTGGTACAAACAAGAACCATAAAATGCAGATCATAATATCTGTCCACTATGTACCTGACTAACTTGTTAAACATTTTCATTAAATTCTTTCTAACTATTTACAATCCAAAATCCTTTATCAAAAGGTAAGATGAATAAATAGTAATTAATTTAGTTATGATTATTAGTTACAATTATGCTGATGATACAAAATATGTCATTACATCCATTGCAAAGAATTACCTGTCTGTAATGAATTTTACTTCAAACAATTTGAAGGCGGATATAAATGGGCACAGAATTGTTGCCGAGGTAGGCCACGCTAGGTGGCTTACCATAGCTGGACATCGGATCGGGATGCAGGGGTTCGAATCCCAGGGGAACCGGGGGGGGGGGGGGGGGGGGGGGGGGGGGGGGAATCCAGAGATTTTTGGACTTAAAACAATTTTTCAGCATGTGAGAGTTAGGGTTAAAGGCCATTTTCCCGCTGATAAAGCGATTGGTTATCTCAAACTTTGTCTTATCTGAAAGATTAAGGTTTAGCTCTTTAATAAATATGAAAAATATAATGATGACTGCTGATTTTTTGAGCTACTGGCCATCAAAAATACATATGATTTTTTAAACTCTCTCAAACCAGTGGATAATTGTCTCAGGTCCCCTTAATACAAAGTTTCTAGAGTACCTAAAAATTTAACATAATAACAATTTTTCAAATTGAATGCATAGTTAGAACTTCCCCAAAGTCTCTCGAGTACCTTAAAATTTAACATAATAACAATTTTTCAATTTGAATGCATAGATAGAATTTTCCCAATTTTAATGAAGATCAAATTTTATTAAAACAAACCATTTTAACACCTTCCTTTCTCTAAATTGAAAAAGGGGTGAGAGATACAATTTCCTTGACCTGCCAGTTACCTGCTACACCAATCTATTTAGTGGTGTTCACCCTTTATTAAAATGTAAGATGAATGAAAGAGTTTGCTTGAAACCCATGTATGTTTGAATTCCACTGCAGGTAAAATAAAAATCCATTTGAATGAAATTTACTTTAGATACACTTTCATAAAAGCTTCTATTTTTACTTTATGTCTAACATCTAATAGAATACTTAACTTGCATATTTTCAAGACATACTAAGTCTGTGCTGTTTAGTTTAATCCCAATGTACTATTTCATCTGGGATGTTTATTACACACACGTCTACTCCAGCTCTATAAAATTGCTCATAGATATACTAACTCATTTGTTTGTCTGTTTGCTCATTTACCCATATAATGACAACAATTACATTCAATTCCACACAGACCATACAAACTTGTTGGGCACGGATAGTTGATACGACAGACAAGTGTTTGTTACATAGATGTTTCCTACGCCGTCGGGTAACGCTCCTCCTGATAGCTCTTGTTAGTAGCAATACGATGCCATACATCTTCAGAGATTGAATTTTAATGAGGCGGTGGTATACATACAAGAAAGATACCTTGGAGTAAATGAAACCACTTTTATGGTGTAAATCTTCTTGATTTACTGTCTGAAAGGGAAAATTCTTTTGAAAAAAATAATACATGTGTTGTTTAATAATTTCCATATAATTTTGTAAATTTGAGGCAGTTTTATAATTACAGTGTTCTCATTTACTAATATCATTGATTTGTGAAGTGACTTTGCAGATTTTATGTGAATTTTCTATTTTGGTATTTCTGAGAAAACAAAACTCAAGGAGTTCTCCCAACAGAAAATAATTATTAACATTGGCATTCACATGAATGTCAAGATTATGTTTTCAGTAAAGAGGGATATATCTATGTTATGACTATCTTAGTGTAGACTTTTCTAGAGATGATTGGCATAATGCCTGAGTTTATGAAAGATAGACCTCTGCACATTTATAGAGAGTAAAAGACAAGCACTGTAATCCCAAATACATGCATGTCTTTATCTTATGCAGACAGAATGGTATGAGCAATTTAAGGAAGATTTTGAGAACACTATAAAATAAGAAAAATGAAAAATTGATGTAGTAGAAAATATGCTTAACCTTACTGTATATACTCATCTGTGGAGTTTATCTCATTGGCTGGAGAGATTTATCCGATCACAAACAACGCAAAATTCAATATATAATTGTTGTTTTCCGAATAAGTCAGGATTCAGTACAAATAGGAACCCTGTATTCAAACAGCAATGTTTCAGGTTATTTGGAATTGCAGATAAAAGGCAACATCTTTGTAATGTTAATGTTGACTTTGAGCTTCCAGATAACATGCAAATTATCATGACAAAGTTTAGCATGCAGCCCGAGGTAGAACATCTGGGGGAAGATGGATCACACCACCAGTCTACAAAATGTGGATGTAAATCTACATAGTCTGGTTTAGACATTGATGCTAAATTGAAAATTTGTTTAAAATACTGAAAATATCAGTGTTTTATATAATTATCTGATTTTTACACAACCACTTAATATTTGCATTACAGGGCATCTCAATAAAAGTGTAACACTCGGAGATTACTTGTTTTAGGCATGAAATTGTGTCGTAATTTATACAAATTTGATGTCAAATTGAAGATAAAGGACCTATCTTTCCAGTACAATTTACCCCATCACGATAGCTTTTGTCAATCTGGAGATATACAGGGCGTCTCAATAAAAGTGTAACACTCTGAAATTGCTTGTTTTAGGTATGAAATTGTGTCGTAATTTATACAAATTTGATGTCAAATTCAAGATAAAGGACCTATCTTTCCAGTACAATTTACCCAATCACGATAGCTTTTGTCAATCTGGAGATATACGCAAATGTTTGCAGGTAAGCAAAATCCACTCTGTGCCACTTTTCAATAAAGCGATAGAAACACGTTTCTGAATAACATTTTCAAACAATTTGAGCCAGCCATGTGAAATTACATTTCACATGGCTGGTCATAATGCTAGAGAAAGGTCAATGGGCACAGATGTCGCCATTTTCAAATATGCTTTGATTTTGACTTGACCAAATGTATGAATGTCCCATAATGTTTGTTTTAGTTACAAGTTTATCCAAAATAATGTTTTCATTAGTGGTTGGTTTGGTATTGGAAATAAATCATCATTTGATTACAATGTTGTTGTAACTAACATGGATTGGAAAGCAACTTTTCACTGAAATTCATGTCTAAACAAAAGTTAATTGAATGGAATTATATTTTAAAGATATGAAATTCACTTGAATACAGCATGAAATCATATCTGATTAAACTGTTTATATTTGAACTTGTTTATCTTAAAGACTTATACCCAGGCCTGCTTATACCCCAAACCATTTTTATGCCTCCGCGAGAGGCATTATGTTTTCTGGTTGTCCGTCCGTCCGTCCGTCCGTCCGTCCGGGCTCGTTTCTCAGAACTGGTGAGGCGTGGAACAATGCAAGTCGGTGGACTGGTGGTAAGGGTTGCTAGTAATTTTCTCTGAAAGTTTCGGCGCAAAATATGCAAATTTAGTCGGTTTTTAAGCAGAAAATATGTGTTTTTTTGTGATTTTAGGGACTTAGAAATAATTGGACAAGGAGCATTTGCTAAAATTCCACCCCTTCAAAATTTTAACCCCACCTTATTTTAATGGGCGCATAACATATGCGAAAATTGGCCCGATCGGCCATTTAATTAACGAATACAACGCGTTTTAAGATGGCGCTCTTGCATGTAATCCTTTATAATTTCGTAGATACAAAGGGCAATATCTCCTTAACGGAGCAGAATTTTATTTTATGCATATCTCCGAAACCGCATGCCCTACGTTAATGATATTTGATGCCTGGGTAGACCTAGAGCCAAACTCAATCCATCGACAATTTAAGCGCAAAATATGCTAATTAACTACCTAATTTGCATAATTTATGGATAAAATGGTTTAAATGGCATATTTTACAAACTGTCCACCTTACATTCATGAAATTTGGTGGGTAGGTGGAGATTGAGCTGCGCTTGTGCCAGGTGCAATTTGAGCGCAAAATATGCTAATTAAGTACCTAATTTGCATAATTTATGCATAAAATGTAGCTTAATTTATGCGTAAAATGCTTTAAATGTTATATTTTACAAACCGTGCACCCTACATTCATGAAATTTAATGGGTAGGTGCGGATAGAGCTGTGCTTATGCCAGCTGCAATTTGAGCGCAAAGTATGCTAATTAAGTATCTAATTTGCATAATGTATGCATAAAATGTTGCTTATTTTTCAACTTTGTCCGATTTCAAAGGTTAAGGTGTCAAATTGTTCGTCTTTGACCAGCGATCAAAAGTGTCAATGGTGACCCCATCGTCCGACCTTTCCCTGGGGGTCAAAGGTCAAAATAAAGGTCAAATTTTCAACTTTGTCCGATTTCAAAGGTTAAGGTCTCAAAATGTTCGTCTTGGACCAGCGATCAAAAGTGTCAATGGAGACCCCATCGTCCGACCTTAAACTGGGGGTCAAAGGTCAAAAGAAAGGTCAGATTTTCAACTTTGTCCAATTTCAAAGGTTTGGGTCAAAGGTCAAAAGAAAGGTTAAATTCTCAACTTAGTCCGATTACAAAGGTGGAAGGCGGAGGCATCGTGATCGACACTCTGTGTCGAGAACCGCGCGGCCCGAGAACCGCGTATTCTAGTTTGAACTGTAACCCACCCCACATAAATTGTAAATGCTGTAGTAATTTTAAAAACAATAGTCTAATGCTGTTGGTCATGATTTAAATTGAATTGTTCGTGTTCAAATTTGTGGCTCCACACAGGCATGTATATTATAACACTGTAGATGATGCGTTAGTGGTGTGTGTGAGGGAAGAGAATTGAAGTGAACATGAAGGAGGAGAAGGGTTGTTTTGTCACATTTTGTTGTATCTGAGAACTTGTTCTGCTGGAGGCACAAAGGTACGGGCCTCCTGAAATTGTCTAATGATATTGTAGAACATCAGTATTAGGGAGAGGCAATTGCATAATAAGCCACTGTCTTCCAACAGGCATGTGGTGGAATTTAAAGCTGGAGCAACAACTTTACAATTGTGTGATTAAAGAAATGGTGCTTAGAAATCATGATGATGATGATGACAATGACGACAACGATAGACAAAGACAACTACAATATGTCAAATATGACAGTTATTTTATATCAAAGACAACAACAACAATGTTAATGATCTCTTAATGACAATGATGTTGATATCAAAGGTGTATGACTAATTGCCTTGATCCAACAGTCTACCCTTAATCAAATTCTAAGAAATTTTAATACCATAGAAAAGCTGACATTTTCTCCGATAAACCATAAATTGTTCCCGTAAAGAGATATAGTTACTATTAACACAAATTGCTATAAAGAAATCCTGCAGTTTTCTAAATATGGGTCATTTTCGCACTTTTTTTGTGGTATAGGGGGCCTGTATAATGTCACTTATGATCAAAGCAATTTTGAGAGAGCTATCTTTATTCCCCAAGATATTGTCCTCACAATTGATCCACTTTTTCGATTGTCGGTCCTACTATAACCTCCTATTTAGGTATAAACCAAAACTTGACAGAATTAGGTTATTCATTTGGTTTTTGTTGTTACATAAGACATGGCAACCAAGATCTTGTCATTGGTATATTGATTGTTTGTCTGTCACATATTGCTGGAGGCAACTTTGTTTGATATGTTTACAAACAAAAAAGGTTCAATATTGATTAAAAATTTGATGTGAACTTAGCCACATTTCACAATATATATTTTTTAGGAAAAAAAAGGGCAATCAAACAAAAAGATCTAATTATATCCATGTTAGACTCAGCTATCTATTACACATATATCTTGTATACAGTTACTTGGATCCTAGGGAAGGGGGGACTTAATTTGCCTTCAAATGGTAAGAGTGTGTAGCCCAAAAATGTTTGCATTTTAGTCCCAAATTAAAATGCCTGCCGAAGTAATATTGTAACATAAACTTGACCCAAGCTATGCAATACTGGTTTAGAACTTTTAAAACTAGTGTCTTGTGCAACTAAAATACTGAAAAGGGTCTAGTGGATCAGATGATGAAGCTAGAAAAAGAGGGTCTTGAGAGTATCACATACCCATACTGACTATGTGTGGGGACCCCCTTCCTAGAGCTGGGATCTCTTCTCCAACAACCTATTAATGTTTGAAAGGAATACTTTAGGGGCAGGAAATCCAAGCACTTACTATGAAATGATACAAATGTATCATTTGAAAAGGAGGCTGCGCTTTGATCCAACTTTACTAAGGAGTTTTATTTGCCAGAGTTAATTCTTTGTATTTTTTTAATGCCTCGTGCTTTGTGATTAATCTTGCTGTTGATCTGTTAATAGTTATATAATGCTATAATGTCAGTCCACAGATATGCATTATTAATTGAGATGCAGCTAGATTCCTTCACTGTAACGATAGCATATAACAGCAGTGGCACTCTAATTGACATACTTGATTTTGCTATGACAACATAATGGACAGAGAAAGTTACTATAACTTAAACCGAAAGAATTGGCTTCATGTTGGATAATATAACCAAACAATCCAATTATTTATCCAGATATGCAATGGTAGGCGGAGTGTAGGAAGTGAGATTGGATATGGAAAATTAGACTGAAAGGAGCGCCTGGCTACAGAGTGGAGATCTGTAGCCATGGCGCGTAAGTTCAAGGGTATTAAGAAAATGGTTGGTGTGAGCCTGGGACTATAAAATAATAGTCCCAGGTGTGAGCGGACCGTGAGGTTGTGGGCAGGTAAATGTCAGAGATACCATATGTTGCCTCCTATATAGTTGGGTCCCTGATGGTTAAAGTTGGTATAGTTTGGTGATACATGAAAGTATAGAAGTGGCCCCCCTGGGAAGTACCGTCACGAAACAAATGTGATTTCGCCTATTTGATTGTTCTGGTACATTACCTCCTGAATATTCAGTCAACTGTACAATTTCTTTGTTAAAGAACACCACACCCTCTGATCAGGCTTTTAGTTTCATCACAAACAAAATTCAGTAGAGAAACAATAATTATTAATATTACGTAATGCTTGTTTCCGCATGTTCTGTCAAGGTCTCCACGTGCGCACATTACCCCGTCATGCTATAGTTTTCGTTGCCTATAACACGTGGTTTTAACCTAGACTATGATAGAATTCTACACCACGAAATATGAAAGAGTCGGATCTATCCTATTGCAACCTGGGAATGGTTGGAATGTTAAACGACAAAAAATAATACATATCCCACAATGCAAAATTTCCTATGTGCGTCATATTCGTATAATTATCATGGTATTATCCTTGCATCCCCAATTGGATTGAAGGTTATTATAACGTATTACCTATTATTGTGCCTTCTGAATAACGGTGTTCTATGGGAAGGATCAGAGTAATAGTTAACCACTGTTGCTACGTCACAACTTCATAATTTTTCCAAATATTTGGCTATAAAAATCATACCAACATTCTGATTAACAAACCAACGGCTAAAATCTGTACTTATATAGGTTATCTACCTTCATGTGCGGATATATTCAGCGGATGATCTCTTCTGACCGAGATATTTCGAGTTTTATCCGTACCCAAATTTAGCTTTACCTATGCGAAATCTGAAATAAGCTACCCACTAAAGTTATTTGCCGTGCTGTGCACATTGACCTACCGGTGGGGTGATGGCGTCAAGATCATGTCTAAAATGGATTGCAACTTGCATACTAATGAGTCGTCTGAGGATTTGCGAAATTACATGATGATATTTTGCATCTATTGTAAGAATTATGGCATGACTCTAATAATAAAATTGATGATGAAATTAGATTGCAAAGACTTCTTACAAGCAATTGAAAAATGATTGTATGCACAGATCACAGTTTTTTAACAAAAATCAAAATGATTTCTATTAGATAAAGAGAAATTTCTTCGCTTGACCTAGTTTGAACTGAATACTATCTACTGCTGAAAGCGGTTTTTAACGTAAAGAAAGGCATAAATGAAAACTATCAAATTAACCTACAGGTGCTTTTGTTGACATCAGTGTTAAGAGTTATGTTCCAGACACCTGTTTTTATCAAAATAATTTGAAGAAAATTATCCAGAAGTAGTACAAATCTCTGAAAAGGTGCTGTCAACAATGGATGTCCTATAATGAAGCAGGAATGATATATTGACTTGAAAAGACATTGTAGGCTAGACTTTTGGTAACTTCATAATCTCACAATTTTGCTACAAAATTGTGTTCTTTGCATACTTAGCATAAAAGTTGATGCTACCAAATTATAAATATTTGCAAGACTAGACATTGATACACAAATGAACGATATTTAAATGAATCTTTGCACTGTGAAAGTACACCCTAGAAGATTATATAAATGTATTTAACAATTTATCTGCATATTTCTCGATCATATCGGTTATTAAACTTATGTGTACATTCACTTATTTCCTTACTTTTGGTGTACATACACTCCAGACAGCGGCTCGTCAGCGAGCCCTTTAAAGTGCAGCAGCAATAGCTAGACGTAGTTGTGTGAATGGTTGTTTGACATACCGTCCAGGGAATACATGATTTCACATAATGTGTCGGATGCAATGTTCATACTAGACAAGACAGGTGAGAAATGACTGCATTGTCCAGGGAAATCACCCACACAAGCTGACAAAATTAATAGAGGTTTTGACAGACTGTTGTACTAACACATCAGTATTATATGATTTGGTGATGATTTATTGGTGTTAGGACATGTATGCAAGACATGGTATTACATACTTGGAAGTGTGTAATACTAATAGCTCCTTGACAGGGAATCTGATCAATTTTAAACTGAATTCTGACGATCTATTGGTATGTTTTGTAATAAATAAAATCATGTTATATAAAAATGGTGTCATGGTTTGAAAGTGGCAACATTTAATCAACAGCAATGTAGGAAAATAGTAGTTTTAGGGTTTGCTGCAAAGAATGAATAAGACCCAAATACAGCTGCCCAGAAAGGAAAAACATCAGGACCCATGGTGGATCGGAAGTGTCACTGGAATCTGTGAAATTAGGGCTGTAAATGATAAAGCCAATTGATTTTGTTTAACACATACTCGCACTTAACACATTCTTCTAGCTGGGATTCAAACCATATTCGCCTTGTGGTCTTGCTGTACAACTTACTAACCCTACCACAGAGGGACGCTGCCTGGATGGCGATTCCAAAACTGTCTAGGCCCATGATCGATAATCTATTCAGACTATGGTATGGTCTTATAACCACTGGTCGCCGACTGGTGTCTTGTAATTGGAAGGACGCAGCAATGCCTGTGTGACATCGCTATGACACTGGTAAATGCTTGCATCACGGATCGGCTGCTGGATATTGGACCATAACTGAAGACATTTTATACAAGCCACAAGGTTTTAAAATCAGAATTAAATTCTCGCAACATGCTTCCGGCGTCTCTAATGCTCACAGACATCCTGCTCACAGACATACTGCCCGGTCACCGACCGGTGTCCTATTGGAGTCCGCTGAATTAAACACATTGTAACCTCGCCACAAGGTAATGTAACCAGGGTATTAGAGACTTCCATTTAAAGGCTATACAAGTCATATGATGGGTTAGGGTTATAAGTAAAAATTCAAAATATACATAGAAACCATGTAGTTGCACGTTGTTTGGTACAGTTATGATGGTTTACTTCATCTTTAATAACACTCATTTGCATTATTTCCCAATCAATATCTGAAATGTGATAATGTGTCCAAAACAACAAGATACTCTTACATTTGGAAAGTCTTGCATTGAAAACAATTGACATCATCTGAGGGAGTAGTGTGGCACACTGATAAGACTTCTCGCTTTCCGAACAATAGGTCCCAGTTCAATTCCAGTGTGAGATTTTTCTTCGACCTATTTTGTTTTGTATCAGGATAGCTTACTACTCCTGTGGCAAGGCAGGTTGTTGAAGTACTAGCAATACTTCCCTTTTCACCAGTGCAGTGTGCCAGTGTTTGTATATGAATTCCATACCCATCTTAGTAGGATTCAACAGGATCTATGAAACGGTTTTCTCCTACATCTAAGAAATTAAGAATTGGTCTTCTTCACATTAATTCCTTATATTGACAACAGGACCCTTGAGAACTCTTGAATTTGTTGTAACATCTTTTATGATATGACATATGATGAGGGAAGAATATTTATTTTCGTCAGTGCTAAACATGTCCAAACCAGGTTCCAAGAAGTGACCACTTATTCCAGGGATGTCAGCCAAGCCAACTCGACAAACTAAAT
>JXSR01S020114.1:25283-35372 GCA_000969725.1 Ophiothrix spiculata | reverse complement strand
GTTTCTCAAAAACAAATCCTTCTATCTATAGACTTGTTCAAAACAATTTGGCAAAAACAAAAATTAATGAGTTTCTCAAAAACAAATCCTATCTATAGGCGTGTTCAAAACAATTTGGCAAAAACAAATATTAATGAGTTTCTCAAAAACAAATCCTTCTATTTTGCTGCAAATAGAAGTGATTATACTTATGCAATTTCCATTACAAAATTGTACACTTCTATACATTTTACTTTATGAGGTTTATTAGTAAAAATTTGCTGTGTGCGAAAATTTTCAAGTGCAAAATATTCAAGTTTTAAAGTTAATTTTTCCAGCAAATTGTGTATAACAATAATGTTTGACTACCATATTGATATTTGCGTTTTTCAAACTACCCTTCAGTTGCCAGAATTAGAGGAAGTAAGGTTCAAAGGTTTAGTGTTTTAGCCATAGAATTACAGGGGAGATACCAGACTCGCCACCATTTTCATTCTGGCATGGAGACAAAATTGAGGGTATTCTGGTTTTTGCTGATGATGCATTGCTTCTTGTCATAATACGCGAATATTGAAAACATGCACACATGCTTTTTGTGCAGGTTGCCGTATCATTTGGGTAAAGTTTTATTTGTACAATTTGTCTCTATGCGCAAACAAATCTAGGCACTCAGAGTTGATTTGGGTGGGAACCGAGTGGCCCTGAACACCCCAATTTGAGCGCCATGGCTTACGATGCCTTTACATGGGCCAGTATACAAAGTCCAGTATCCCTCCTGTAAATCTATGGTTTAAACAGATGACATCAAAGTGTCATATACAGAACTTTCAAAAAGTTGCATCATTTGTAATTCTTTATTCTTTCGCTCGCTTGGGCTGAGACTTCAAACAAAAGGCCTTGACCAGGATTTGAATCTGGAACCTCCCGTTTATTAAGTGGACGCTTTGCCTACAGAGCTATCAGTCTCTCTTCACTTCTCTAGCGAGAATCATTTGGGTTCGATTCCGGTTAAGGCTTGGGGCCTTCTCAAGTCTTGGGCCCCCTGAAGGGAAGGAATAAAGACTTGTGTGGGCTGTACATTGTGATCTAAGGAATAACTTATCATCATTTGTGATTGTTATCATTGTTTACCGATTTATGCATTTCATTATTTCTTACTACAGAGGACATGGGAGGATTTGCACCAGTCAACCGCCCATTTGTAAGAGGGATAGTCTCAACTATGAGTGTAAGATCTATGTATCCACATGTAGCTCAAATGGGTGTCAGTCAAGATAGTGACAATGAAAGCGTCATGACAGAGTCTTGTGTGTGAGACTGACTTCAATATTACCATTGATGAGCAAATGAACAGCGAGTACATTCATCCTGTGTAAGAGTCATTTATGATGCAACACCCTAACTTCTTGCTGATTTGTCCAAGCAGAGGCATGAGGAGCGTTTAGACAAGCATCGTGTGTGAGACTATGCAGGGTACTATTACATTTGTATATGGAATCATCCATTGTAAGTGGAGCGTGCAATCCAGTGATATTGCAGGACATACATGCTGGTCATGTCTGATGAAGGTTACTGTATCATGTTGAAAATTTCTTAAATACAGGGTGGTCTTTCAACTGCTCTGTGTATCACAGATCAAACAAACATGTTTTATATGCAAAATGTATTGTGTTCATGTCCAAATCATGTAAAAATGATGGGAGTGTTTTTAAATAAAACAGTAAACATACTGATCAACAACAACCCTTGATATTAGATAACAAGTAGTTTAAGAGACAAAAACCCTTTAGGTTTAAAGGACTCTGACTATTGTTAAAAATTACCTTGTTTAGAAACTAATAATTAAAATGTATTAATGCTTGACATCAGTTTGAAGGAGAGTAGCTAACAGCTGTTTAACCCTTATTTCTGAATTGTCAATAGCTTTATCAGTCTTGATTTCCCAAATTCCCTATTCAATAAAAAGACAGGATTGTTACAAAATCATTCTGATATTTTGGATCACATTTCAATGGAAAAAATAGAATGTAATTGAAATCAAAATGGGACTATCTAAATTAAAAATGAATCTGTAACATTTTTTCTCTATTTGCCATATATTAAATTCAATGCCCAATGTGCATGTGAGAGAACAATTCTTGATAAATGAAATGATTGATGTATCAGTCAAAATACCTTGTCTTTACTGTTAAGAAATAGGAGAAGGGAAGAGTGTCAAACTCTGATTCAGTTTTGGCCATAGAATACAGACATACCAACTGTCCCACATTTTGAGAAACAGTCCCCTATTCAGATAAAAGAACGAGTCCTTAAACCGAAATGTCCCTTACTTTGTCATTTTCCTTACTGTATTTTACTATGCATGCCATTGTGAAGTCCTTCATTCTAAAGTTGGATGTCCCACATTCTGGGATTAATAGAATAGAAGGCCTGAGAGTACACATGACTCATGGTCAATCCAAGGATAGAACCCTTTTAACTTTGGGAATAAGCTGGAAAAAATGCAATTTAACTCAATATTTTTGACTGCATGAACTCGATCTGCACTAAAAAATACCAAGGAGTATCATGGAATCTGTGATGTCATTTGCTAATTGGTCATCACTTTGGGATCTACTGCGAATTAGTTCTAGCCTAATTTACAACCAATTCCCTCCAATGAAAATCAATTTTAGCAGAATGGTTTTCTTTTGGTGAAACTGGATCCAGATTTGACTTGAATCCCAACAACTCTTATTTAATCACCTTGTTTGTAATTGCTGTATGTACAATTATAGTGTATGTATTTATTTTGTTTGAATTTCATTACGATGCAAAAAATGTGTATTTTCATAATTAATGCACTGTATGCTGCTCATTGTAATGTTATTGACAAATCGGGATAAACTACACTAGAGCCAAGATCTACATTGTTGTAGATTCCTGGGATCAACATCAATCCAGATCCAGATCCGAAAGATAATACATGCGAGCAACTTATGCACTAAACGTTAACGGGCAATTTGGAATGACGTAGAGGTAAAACGCATAGGGGCAAACACATAAAAGCAGTTGAACAACACTGTAGGAATCAACATCTGGTTTGATGTTCCATTGTAGGTGCAATCTGCACTGTTGCGCTCCACATCGATGTAGATTGGTGTACATCCAAACGTCCATGTAGCTTTACTTATCCATCAAGCAGATGCAATCTGCCCTGATGCGCACGACATCGATATAGATTGGTGTACATCCAAACGTCCATGTATCTTAGGCGTTGAAGTACAATTAGGCCACAACTTTGTGTGGCCGGCCGCAACCTGGCCACAGTCTTAAATTTTCCAAAATGGCAACCGTAGGCTTTAGTGTACACCTGAAGATTTTTGTAAAATATTCATTATATGTTTTGAAATTATTTAGAGGTTCATGATCAAGCCTACGTTCGCCATCTTGTAAAATCAAGGCTGCGACCAGCCACACAAAGTTGTGGCCTAATTGTGCTCCAACGCTTAACTTATCCATAGAGTAGATGCAAACTGCCCTGATGGGATCTACATTGATGTAGATTAGTCTACATCCATTCGTTCGTGTAGTTTAACTTATCCGTGGGCTCTACATTGATGTACATTAGTGTACATCAAAGTGCTCGTGTAGCTTACCTTATTGTTGTTTGCTTTGTCAAAAAACTGCTCATAAAATATAGGACCTTGATCATTAAGAATATTCATTGCCTTACAGTCTCAAACATTGTATTACTGGGGTCACTTAGTGTTGCAAAATATTCTACAAAAATTGTTTCTAAATTATATCTCGTCATGTGAGTGCAAGAAAGTCGTATCTGCAATGGCTGCTCTAAGTTATACTTATTTTATGCCTTGTCACAAGAATGTGAAAAATCCCTCAAAATTTCCATGTCAGTGGTTCTTGAAATGGTTCTTCAGGTGACACCGTCACCTGAAGAACCATTTCAAGAACCACTGACCCAAGTCTGGAGATTATAAAGTGCGCAATCCAAATTTATGACAAATAGCAGCTTTTGCAGATACGACCTTCTTGCACTCACATGACGATCTTTAGATGTGTGCTTTATAATAACTGAGAGATTATATATAGGGTTTGTAATTTTTGAAATGCTTTTGATTATGCAACAGTCCATGTTCAATTATTGTAATTATTCATCAAAGAAAATAATTTCACAAACTGCATTTAGAGAGAAAATGGTATTTGCAATACTTGAAAAAAGTTAATAAAAAGTTCACTTTGAGAGAACAAAATGCAACCAATAGCTTGATACAGCTTACTATTTGTATCCTTTTTCAAAGGAGAGCTTTAAATAGGTTGGTATTGTAGCCAGGATATCAAAAATAACCAGATTCATTTTCATTTCTTGATTAATTTATGCTCTTGAATGCGCCATTCCCAAGATTTTATACATTCTAAAAAATAAATTGCTACTAAGGAATTGCTGTGGCGCTTTCAGGTTTTTGATGCATGTTTTAGTTAGCTATTTTTGCATTGCACACATTACCCATGTATTCCAGCCGTAAATAATTAAAGTATATGCACTGCCATTTAAACTGAATGAAGGTGAGAAATATTGAGATGTTTTAAAGGCATTAGCCATGATCTTCAAGTGAACTTGAACTTTCTGTGACACTTACTGATTTTATTGCATTCTTAGGAAGTACTTTCAACTACTGACGGAAAGGAGCCCTGTCCGATTGGGTCAGCATTTTTTCTAACTTTCTGAGATTTTGGTACCAAAATATTCCTCATATTTTTCTACATAAATAATGGTAACCATAAAATTACTGACACAGTAAAGTATAGGCGAGTGGAAAATACAAAATTGCTCATAAAATCAAAACGGTTGTTCCAATTTAACTGAAATTTGAGATTGAAACATCTTAAATGGTGGTCTTTCATATGACAGTGAAAACTTAAATTTGAAAACTTGGACCATGTACCTTTAATGTCCATAACCATTCCTGTTAGCATTGAATATTTAAAGTACAACAAACAATCATTTATGCTTTGAATGTTTATGTCCCTGGGAACGCAAAAAATAAATGGGTACCGTTTCTTGAAATAGATTGCTCAATTCTCAAAATCAACACTGTTTTCATTTAACAAAACATCTGTAGTGAAACTATCATGTTTTATATTTTACATTCTAAAGAGAATAGTTCATTTTAAAATCAACAAGCATATGTTTGAAATTCAAAATTTATGAGGTTTCATATTCATGAGGAGTCATGCCTAATACCTTTAAATCACTAAAAGTATCCACACTGCCAGTTACAGCTGAACAAACGTGGTAATATTGGGATCTTTTCATTTGAGATTTGTTGAATAACATTGTTACTTATAATTAATAGCTGCTTAGTTGTATAGTTATATACAGGGTTTGTATCATATAGAAACATCTTCCATTTGATTATTTATATATGCATCCACCTATCTATATACATTGACGTGAAATGTGTGTTAAACTTGGCGGTTTTTAGTAAGGTCAGAGGTCAAATTATTTTTTCTTTAATTATATTCTAGAACCTTCACCGTGTCTTACCTTGTAATGTACTTTATTTATGCGATCTATTTATTTTGTTTTGAAAGATATGTAAAATAAAAATGACATGACTTGAAAATTGTTGGTAGCTGTATCTGTAGTATACAAATACAACATGGTATCGAGGGAAGTAGTGAAAATTACTGATCCCGAGGTGTTCGGTGCGAGTGGCTACTTTTCGACGCGAAGCGGAGGGAAGTAGTCACACGCATCCAACACCGAGGGATCAAGAATTTTCAATACTTCTCGAAATAAACCATGTTGTATTTGTTTTACTATACCTCATAAATATTTTACTAAAATTTGATATTAACACATCAAAAAATCACCAAAAATTGTCCATTCTTCTCGATCACCAAATAGTTTCCAACTAAGAAGTGATATGTATGATTACAGGGGGTGCGATAGTAGGGGTGCGATAGTTTCTCAATTTTTTCCCTGCGTGGGCTTAACGCGCACTTGGGGGAAGTAGGCATAATGCTGTCATGCGCATCAGCTTTAACTGACCAATTGTATTTTCCTAATAAATATTTATGAGGTATAGTAATAATGGTTATTTAGAGTCTATGGTTTTCCATCACTTGATGTTACTTACCTGACAGAAAATCTCTTTGAAATGGTAAACATGCATCTTGTGTACGCATGGGAATAAACTCTCATTGATGGTTTTGGATTTAGGCTAAAAGGCTGGTTTCCCTTGATCCACCAGGCCGTGATCTGATCATATAATTATGTAAAGAAAGATAAATTGTTTGGCATAATCTTACCTACCATAATTTTTTTGGCAATTGAAAAAGTAGGATTGTGCAAAGCATACAAATTACCTGAAACACACCATGCTCCTCAAAGATTACGCTTTGTGTTTGAACTGAGTGTTACAAGAAGTGGTACAATCTCTAGTATGAATTGCATGCTTCTTCTTTTAAACAAGTCACTGTGTAAGCCATGTACGCCATGCAAACTCTGGCCAATATAATGCCAATGCTATCAATTTTGAAGGGGGGGGGGCACAAAACATGCAAGGAACCAGGGGAAGCCTGAGCCCTTTTGGTCAATGTGGAATAGTGAGATGTGAAAGATACATGGGACCATGCAGCAAAAGGTTCAGACTCTAAATATACCATGGTTGATATTGTACCTGTGTTGTATTAAATTATATCAAAGCTAACAAGGACTTCCAAAAACTCTTCAACTTTAGTATTAGTAATGTACATGGAAATGAATGAAATCAAAACTGTTGAATGAATTGTGTTTTAAAAATGTTTATGATTAGATGTATTACCAGGCAGATCATTTATACTTCTGTTCGCATCATTATGAGAATACAAATTTGTTACATATATTCAAATTGTACCTTGAAAGTATGAATCCGCTAGTGTTGGTTTCTTAGTATGTGTGGTTTTTACAACATTGCTTCTGCTCAGTTATAGTTCAGACAAAAATTCCTTTGATTTTGTAAACAAATCCAGAATGCCGGTTTAGATTGTGGAGCCAGGCATCAAAGGGGGTCACAGCTATATAAGTGTACACATGCGTGAACAAAAAAGAAAAGGGGGAAAGGGATCATTTGGTCTTAGCACAAAGGATGCTTAAAGGGGTGTTTTTCAAAACCAAAACATTGATTTTCAGCAAGAAGGGATATTTTCGAAATTCAAAGATGAAAATCCAACTATTGGGGGTAACATTTATGGTGCATTTGTGATAAATCTTGTTTAGAGAAGTTTTTCCAAGAAAATCTAAAACTTGTTTAGGGCTATTTTGAAAATCTGGTTGTTTTTTCATGCATGTGCATATTATTATATGTAGGTTGCCCCCGGGCTTAACAAACATTGGGGCTCTGCATTTTTGTTCGGACTGTTCAAGAAATGTTTGTTTGGTTTCCAGTGTAAGACTTTCCTCTTAGTTAAAATGCTTATCCTAGACAAAAAGTATGTTGTTTGCAATATCTCAATATTTTCCAAATCATTACATTCCAAGACTGTTCATTATATATGTTTGACAATTATGCTTTTTATTCCAAATTTGTCAAAAAATTTCCAGTTAATTTTTCAAACAATAACTGGGAACCCATTTTCAAGGTTGTGATGGTCCATGTCTACATTCACAACTTTTGAATACATGTTCAAGAAATGCATTTGTAAATAATAAAAGAGTTGTTGATCATTTCTCATATTTTGCTTATTTCATAGGAATGACAAGTAATAATCTACTTCTATTCTAAGGCAAAGCAAAAATGCAGTTATTTTTGAGCAAAGTTTGAACTGTGTGATAACCAATTTACTAAAGTGATATCAGGCACCAGTTCCACTGTACACCATATCAGCATTGAGTAACATGAAACAAAGCCACTCCACTCAGAAATCAGCTTCATAGTCAATATACACTCCCACTCGAAAGTATTTCCGCATAATTAAAACGTTCAGAAATCTCATTTTTGATAATAAACTACCTAAAATCATCAAAGATTCATACTAGTATAGGTAATTTGTCTATTCAATATAAATAAATCCATGTTTGTTTTAATATTTAATCTTTCATTGCCATAGAAATGACTGATTTCATGGGCTTATATATACAAATGCACCACAAGTACAAATCTCATTAATTTTTCATAACCTTGTTATAACCTTGTAACCGGATAGAATATTTTCAGGTTGTAAGTTTTAAAACAAATGTCCAGAAATGTATATACACTCAATTTTTTTGTATGTGCAGACTAAAGTGTAGTAATGTGCTTTACACGCCATATTTGTCAAATGCAATGAATGCAATTCCGGATTATTAGTTCGATAAGATAATTTTACAATAATAGACTCTGTCAAAAAATGATGAAAATCGGATAAACGCCTTTTCAGATATGGCTGAATAAAGTTTTTGTGCGGAAATACTTCCGAGCGGGAGTGTATATGTACACAACCAAAACCAAAAGAATTACATATGCACACATTTGTTTTTCAACTGACAACCTTGATTGAACAGAAGTATAATATGAAGAAGCTTTTGATTGTTTGAATTGGTATACTATGCCATGTGTAAAGTAGATGATATAGAAATGGAATGAAATTGACTGTAGCCTGAAGATTAGCAGTGATATCGAAGCTTAGAAGGAATTAAAATATTGGCTTTATTTGACATCAAAAAATGTACTTCTTTCATTTGAGCCCTGCAGGATGAGAATGTAATCGAGTCCTACACCTTTAATTGTATTGAGCAGAGGAATTTTAAATTAATTTGAATAATAACTGTGAAGCTTGTTATAATACATAAAAAGTGGACTCCTGAAAGCAGGAATGACCCTAAAATAGCATGTCAGAAAAAGTTGATTTCATGACACCCTTTAGAGTCAGCTGTTTCATTCCATTTCTGAAAAAAAAAAATTGTTATTGATTGATTATTAATTGATTGATTGAATGTATGTACACTTGATTCACCATGTGAATGCAAGGATGGGTGCTAGAGACAAAGCAAAATATTATTGGAAAATGGAAACGAAAATCCAGGGTGAAGGGTCCCATTGTTTGTAAATGCAAGCCTTACCCTGAATTTTGTTTTCATTTGTTTCCAATAAACTTTTATTTTGCCCAAGTCGTAAGTCTTGGTTATTTCTGAAACCAAAGGTAAAACTCACTTTCATTCTATAAAACCAAAGAGATCTTACACAAAAAATAAAATGTGAATTAAGTATTTTTGCATTTACATGGTTATTCAAAATGTTGAAGTTAGAAATGAAATGTTGATGTACTAGTGGCCGGGGAGGGAGGGGGCTCACTCAAAGTTGGGTTTGGTACGGGTGTGCAGCCCAGGTTTCTGAAACGAGGGTCTAGGGGTCTGAAGATTGAGTCTATAGAGAACTGAAGTGACCCTTAATGACCCTTGTGAACTATATAATTTGGGTCAATCTGAGTTTTGTAAGCCAAAAGTAATGGAGGTCTTGAGAATTAAATTTCTCCATCAAAAGGGACTTGTGAACTAAAAGGATTTTAAAGTAAGGCTTGTGATATAAATGTTATGCTTGAAATGGGGTCTAGACTAGAGAGCTGCAGACAATTTAAGGCATAAAAAGGGGGTCTTTAGGGCCGCACATACTCAAACCACCTTTCTATGTCAGAACCCTCCCCGGAACCAGTGGTACATACAGGGTGTCCAAAAATTAACTGCCCTTTTTAAAATGTTTATAACTTTAAAACTAAGTGTTGTACGGCAGCGCTAGACATATGCATCGATAGAGGAGACTTATAGAATTATTTTGGTACCAAACATGATGCAATTACTCAGTTTAAATCCGTATTTTTACGTAAATTACGCCAAACGAAAATAACCCAACTTTCATACAAGAGGGAGAATTAATGTCCGACAAATAATTTGGGGAGAGATAAATATTGGAACACAGAAGGATTATTTTCTGAATATTTTTTATAGTCTACACAGTGAAACAGGTTTTATAATGTTAATAAGAAGATGTTTAAACAAGTTTTGTATTGATTATTGATTTATATTGAGATGTTAACGCATAAGCACTATTTTAAGAATGCCTATCTTTATCAAAGTGCATAACAGCATTA
>JXSR01S020113.1:131633-145599 GCA_000969725.1 Ophiothrix spiculata | reverse complement strand
TGAACTTAAAATATCACTTAATGTTAGGTACAGGGTAGGTAAGATTTGTTTGAATTGATTTTGTTCTACTTGGTTGTAGAATACCGCCATATTCTCTTCATTTTAATGTTGCATTTCTTTTGCCTGAAGTCTAATCTCACATATCAGACCAAAATAGAATTAAAGGGCTTTCTTAAATTTCTCATAACTTTGTTCTCGAGTGGTAAAATTAAACGGGACAAATAGCATGTTATTTATGTATTTATTTCAGTACCTTGATTTCTGCTTGAAACCGTGGATTATAGTGTAAATTTGAAACCAAATCATTTATTTTTAATACTCAAAAGACCTGCATTTTTGGGATTTTCACATTGAATGACCCCTTTTCTGACCAAATCCTACTCTGAATGCCCCTTGATTTGCCACTGAGATCCGCACATGCCCGTCACTTTTGAATTTGAGTGCCCCCGAGTATATTGTCATCTTCTCTTGACCTCCGATTGACCATTAATGACCTTTTAACCGTTGACCTTGACTGGTCATCTTAAAGTTCGCTCACTTGTGGCTAAACCTATATTATCTCTGCAAATCTGGGACCTTACTATAATAGACTCACATTTCATTTGAAGATGGTTTACAAAATCATAAATGTAAGTTGCATCATACAGAAATTTGTTTTATATTTCATGTCGTATATTCTAGGATGCAGCAATAACGAATGGGGGGCAGAATGCTCAATTATTTGTTCGGGTGGCGGAAATTGTCAGGGTCATCTTTTCTGTGTGCCTGGTCCTGTTGGCTGTTCTTGTATTGCTGGATTTGGAGGGGAAACATGTGACTCAGGTAAACCCAATTTATAGTGTATTTTGTTTCAATATTTCAAAAATTCTTACTTGTCATAGGTAAACTCAACCATCATGACATGTTAGATAACTAAGTATATAGACTTTCCTTTAATGAGACTCCTCAGCGGTTATACTTGATAAAATATTTGACAAAAAATTATATATTTTTATTAACAATTACACTGTTATACTGTTGGGCAATTATTTAGCGTTGGTTAAACTATGAACAACCCAATTGTTGGGTAAATAATATTAACCAACTGTTGGTGAAATTTTACCCAATATTTGGGTAATTAGCAACAACTTTTACCCAACAGTTAGGTAATTAGCCAACATTTTACGCAACGTTGGTAATTATTTACCCAGAAGTAGGGTTGTTCATAGTTGAACCAACGTTGGGTAAATTATTTGCCCAACGTTCTAACAGTGTACCCGATAATCAGATTTTCCAGCTTTCTTTTCTTTTCTTTTTTCGCCTCATTTTAATTCCATAATTTACTATGACAAAATTGTAATGGTTTATATCACAATAAGTAGATTATCTCATTTATTTTTGAAATTTGTAATGAAGAAAAGTATAGTTCCAACCATGTTACTAATATTTGAAAATATCTACCGACCCCATGCCCCCACGAAGACTTACATGTGTATGTTCATATTCAACCCCATCGAAGGTGAAACTGGTGGACGGGTTGGCGCAGCGTTTCTGCCCTCGCCTTTAACCACTGTGGCCCGGTTGGGTTCGATTCCCAGTCGGACCTAGGTTGTACGTGAATTTGGTTGTCGATCCATACTCGTCCTCTCAGGTTTTCTCCGAGCACTTAGGTTTCCTCCTGCTTATGAAATCGAAAATTCTTTCCAATATTCTGTCTTTAATGCAATTTGAATTCAATACCATGATACATATGCACTATATTGGGATAAGCCTGGCTTTCAGTCGAATGTTATAAATAAAAAATATGATAAACATCTGAAGGGATAGCCCGGGGAGAAAGGAGATAGATCAATATAAAACAATAAACTTTTCCATCTCGTATATCTCACATATTTATAGCCAATATACCCACCCAAAATAATTCTTTTTATGCAATTATGCACTACTTTAATATTTAGTAGTCATGTCTGTTACACATTTTATAACAGCATGCAATGGGAAATCATATGGGGCCAACTGTGAACAAAGATGCCACTGCTCTGATAATTGTACTAATGAAATTGGATGTCTGGACTCATCATCGTGCGAAGATGACTATGGAGGTGATCACTGCCAAGGTAAACTGCATCAGGACAGTATTCTTAACCCTTGTCCTCCAGAGCTATTTTGGGTAACATGAACTCCATAGTATCTATACAAAGCGTTGGATGTTCTATATGAAGCATTGTATACCCCCATGTTTTCTACCAGCGTGTAGGTATGGAACTTTTCTATCCATTGATACCAAAATGAGCACCATTGAACTTCATATGCCGTCACAATGACGTCATAAAGTCAGCCCGTCCTCATCAAATCGAGCTCATTGAAAATGTAAATTAAATTAACCAATCGATTTTTCTTAAAAAATAGCCCAAACTTGGTATTTTATTAAATTAAAATCACCAAAGACACAATTTATGAAGAAATTAAACTTAATAAAATAAGATGTAAAGTGACAGTATTATGAAGGTTTATTTTTCATAATATATCAGAAGGAGAACTAATTTTCAAAAGTGTAGGCCTAGTGTAGTAACTTAAAATGTTGGTTTTTTTTACATAAAAACGCACTTTTAAATTTCACGCTACAGAGAAACACACTATGCTGATATTCGTAATCTGAAAGGGTAAAAGATATCCTTTCAAATATTTGGATTCTGGGTTATTTCTATTTGAAACAAGTTTACTTTGGGTATACAGATGGTCATTCCTACATTATCCGCAATTATAATTTCAGGTGCAATGTCATTTAGATATTTAACCGTTTTCGGTGTTACCAAACCTTAGCGTGGTTTCATGTCACCTACAGAAATCTGTCAAAGATATTAATTAGTAAAAATAAAAAAATTGGTCAAACAAATAATTGCAAAAGTAAAGACATTTACGGAATCAAAAATCTAGAAAAATCTACTTGGTGCACGGAACACCGATTAATTTGCATAAAACAAAATGGCTGCCAAAACAGTGGGGTGAAATTCCAAAATTGGTTAAATCATGTTAAAACCCATTTCAACGTGTTCCTCTACTCATGACGACAAAGAAAAAGTATACTTTTACCTACCTCCGAAGTATTATTAATGAGTTATATCCAATTATGTGAAAGGTCATATCAAGGGTCACGCAATAGGTCCTATGTGAGACAGAATATTCAACATTGTCAGATTTTCTTCAAAATGGTCTCAAAATGTTCCTTTCGCAAAAGTGTCTACATGAAGTAATAGTTTAAAGTGATTTAGATCAGTGGTTGCTATGGTATCAAAACATAGCTCATATTTACCACTGCATTGGAACCTGAAACCCCAAATTTACTTTGATCTGTAACCATAGCAACAGTACATCTGAGCCTTTGCTACTATGTTTGTGGATAGTTTTGCAAGAGAAACAATTTTAGACCATTTAGAAAAAAATCCGGCGATTTTGAAATTTTTGTATCCCGTGCATAGGACATATCACGTAACCCCTAATATGACCTTTCACGTTTTTGGATATAACTCATTAACTATACTACGGAGGTGGGTAAAACTATACTTTTTCTGATTCTTCGTGATGTGTGGAACACAATAGAACGGGTTTTAACATGAGTTAACCAGTTTTGAAATTTAACCCCTGTTTTTGCAGCCAATTTGTTTTATAAAAATTACTGGCTGTTCCACCAAGTAGATTTTCTAGATTTTTGATATGTTATTGTATATGTTTGTCTAATATTATCCTGTAAATATTATTACTTTTGTTTGACCTATGGCTTTAATTTTCATTAAAATGATTTGCCTATATCTAAAATGCTATTACTATTGATGGTTTCTGTTATTTTAGTTCCAGATGATTGTACACACGGCTATTATGGAGATTTGTGCGATTACAAATGTCATTGCAAAGATGATGTTGGTTGCGTCCGAGAAACAGCTGTGTGTAGCAACTACCAATGTGCTGCAGGTTGGGGAGGTGATGACTGCCAACAAGGTAAAAGAAACATTAGACAGAAAAAATAAAAGGGAAAGATATAAGAAAAAAATCAAAGATAAAAATCAAGGAATAGAAACTAATAAAGTAAAACAAGAATGTCAAATCGACTAAGAAAAGGGGAATGGGAAAAAGAAAACTAGACGGTTAAAGGAGAAAAAGGGAATGCCGTGACGCAAAATAAACGAAAAAATTGTGAATATCAAATGAAGAAAAACCTGTTTGGAATTGCTTGAATTAACCAATTTCATTAAACAAAATTAGGACAATTATGTCATTATCTTCTCTCTTCTTTACATCTTAAGCTTTGCCAGCTCTATATAGAAAACCTTCAATAATGAAAGTCAAAGGAACAACAGTAACAGTTTCGTGGGATGCTTGGGATCCTGACATTGATTATGGAACTAGCCCAGCTGATAGATACAAACTGTACTATGAAAAATCAAGTGAACCCTTGGAGCAATTCATCGAGCTTACTGGCACTTTACAAGAAATTTCTGATCTTGTTCACGAAACCAACTATAAGTTTGCTGTCAGTGTCATTCGTGATATTGATGGTGACATGTTTGAAGGATTTATTGGACCGGAAGAAACCGCTGAAACAGGCTGTGGAGGTAAGTTATTGAGCAGATGGACTGATGTTTCAATCGAAACGGGGAAAGTAGTGGATGTTATCTAGACCGGACAGATGTTAAAAAAAAGTGTAATATAAAATAATCTTTAACCCTCGTCTTCAAAGGTGTGTGTGTGTGGGGGGGGGGGGGTCCCTAACGGGTTATCGCTAATTGCACCATACCTTAAAACAAAGTGACCCTACTGTACTGCAAAAAGTAATATGTTGTGATGGCTTTGAAAAAGGAGTCTCAAAGCCGTTTTCTAACAATTTGTTTCTAGTCCTCTCTTTTCTGTTGCTTTATCTTTATCCCATTCCTTCCCCCGAAAATCCGTTAGAGGGCCAATTACACCCCTCCCCCTTATAGCGTCGGAACTGACTTCACATTATTGTCATGCAGGGCCGTACGAAGCAGGGGCAGGGGGGCACCCCCCCCCCCCCCCCCTTGGCTCGATAAATCGGGACGCTGGCGGGACAAAAATTAAAATATCGGGACGATAGTTTACTACTTTTACCGTCCCGATATTACTGTCCCGCAAATTTTTAGTCAAAATAAGCCAATTTTAGCACAAATATCAAGGTTTCATATCGATTTTTGGCTGAAAATAGCAAAATTTTCGCGCGCTACGCGCGCATTACAAACAAATTGACGGTATATACATCGGGACGAAACATAAATTTCGAGACGGTAAATGTGTTTGCCCCCCCTGGCTTACATTCCTTCGTACGGCCCTGTTGTCATGTCTTTGAATGGTGGTCATTAATTAAATATTTTATGTGTACTTTTTTGGTGATATACCTCAAGAATTATTAAATATAAGGTCTCTTTCTCTTTACAGTACTTAAATTTTGAATGAGTTCAGCCCGATTTTGACCCATTTCTTACTAAAAATAAAAAATAGAAAAAGCAGGACCCTAAACATTATTTTTTACTTTGCCTAGCCCGATGGTCCCGTGTACAAGTGTTGTGTTGGGAGAATTCGTTCTCCCATTATGTTACATATCAATAGAGGCTCTGCATGTGACCTAATACCGTGAATATGGCGGATTGTATTTTGGCTCCTTTAATGACTCATATCTCAAAAACCAAGTCAATTTTTGCCATGCAAATGGGTTTAACTGCAAAATATGATCAAAATAAACGAAAAACTTAACAAGCTAAAATTCGAGCCAGTTTGTACCGTATATAAAAAAGTACATGTCACACCGAATCTCTGTGCAAAAAATTTAAGATCCGTGTAACAAGAAGGCCCCTATTTGTTGATAAGGGACCTAACTAATTATATCCACAAGTTTCTTGTTGATAATGGTGCTTTTTATTGCGCTTTTCACAGGTGACGGGTAACATATTTACAAATATTTCGTAAAAGTGGTAGGAAATTCTATCGTCAGGATTTCTTTTAATCCGATGTTTTGTTTGGTAACGTTCGTGACATTTTGGTGTAACTTTTTGGTAACATTTGTGACATTGTTTAATTAAAATATGTGCTCATTCATGCACGGATAGAAAAACTTTACAATTTCTGATTAGAAAATACTTTTCATGTACCTAATATCAAACGTATATACGACTGTTAAACCTGCTTTAAATAAAAAAGCTGATTTTTTGCTTGAAGTCAAAAAAAGTTTCATTTTCACTGGAATGAGCCTTCTTCTAAATGGCTTTGGAACACTGAGATGAAAAGATGAAGGTTCTGTCACACATCACCGTATAGAGCATAATACACGTTCTATATGTGAAACCTTTATACGTTATTCGTACGTTTT
This sequence comes from Ophiothrix spiculata, assembly GCA_000969725.1. Taxonomy (NCBI): domain Eukaryota; kingdom Metazoa; phylum Echinodermata; class Ophiuroidea; order Amphilepidida; family Ophiotrichidae; genus Ophiothrix; species Ophiothrix spiculata. The sequence continues at coordinate 139,244 of JXSR01S020113.1, read as the reverse complement.
GCTCTATACGATGATGTCTGATTTTAAGGGGAAGCAACACACAACAAAGGTCCCTCTTACCAAAAGAAGGGATTTTAGATGGTTCACAAAAGAGGATTATTGAATTTTTTGGAAGTTTGTCGAAATCGTTGAAATCGCCCATTATCATAAGAGACACGGTTTTGTTGGAACGTAACGTATCAGAGATTGAGACTGATCAGATGATCACGCAGCAAAGTATCCAAATTAAAGGTCTCCAAGAACCTTACTCTGGCAGAAAACAAGGTCAGACCATTTTCATCATTAAATTAACGTCTAATAATTCTTTCATGCAGAGCCTTCAAATTCACCAACTATCATTAGCAGTGTCGCCAAGGGAGTAACGTCACTTGAAGTAGAATGGACGGTATGTATATAGTAGTTTAACAAGGCTCCAATAACTCCTAAGCAATGTTTAAATGTAAGACTCTAATGATAGGCCTAATGCTTTCCCATTGGCTCACTGTCCTGTCTTAATATTTGAATATGCGAAAGCAAAAGCGATATTTCAAATTTCAAAATATAGAAAATCAGCAGATAGAAAGGTTTGGATGATCTCGGCTATGTTTAGACTTCCAGTCATTGATTTAGAAAGTTCACAATTTGCAACTTCTAAAAAAGATACTTCTAACAAGTCACAACCGGAGTCAACTGGGTATTCTGACCGGGTAACCATGACATATACAGCAGAAACCTGGACAATGAGTACAAAACTGGAGAAAAACTCGCAGCAGCACAACATAATATGGAAAGGAGCATGCTGAACATCACCTACAAAGATAGAAAAACTAACAAATGGGTCAGGAAACAAACAAATACTCAGGACATAATTGAAACTGTGAAAAGAAAAAAGTGGACATGGGCAGGCCATGTGTCACGAAGAGAGGATAACAGCTGGAGTGTGACCCCCACAATGTGGACACCAATGGAGGGACAGCGGAACAGAGGCAGACAGAGAAAGCGGTGGAGGGATGAACTCCAACAGTACTGGAGCAGTACCAATTGGTACAGCAAGACAAAAGACAGACGGTATTGGAGACTACATGCTGAGGCCTTCATTCAGCAGTGGATAGATAATGGCTGATGATGATGACGAAGGTATCAAACTAAGAACAAATGGTTGAATTAACACATGGTGCATATTACATTGCCCATAAAAGTGTTCAAATACCTAGAAACACTTCTTTTCTTGTGATATTCATTTCGTCACATTTGTGTATGGTCTCAGATAGGGTATTCATTTGAACAGGTATGGTCTCGAATAGGTTATCCATTCGAACAAATATGGTAGATTTATGGTCTCACATTAAGGTCACCTTCGGAAGCTGCGGAACTCGGGTGGTTACACGGACACAAATATCAGGTACCCCGGGAAAACACACTATACTTTTTCTGACACGAGTTTTGAAACATGAGTTTAAAAGAAAGTTAGACAACATGAGTTTTAACACGAAGTTAGACAACATGGACAAAGCATCACTAAATTTCCTGTAATATTGAAGTGTGAACGTAAGCTTAATACTGCGATATAGAGATTATTGCACTATCTGCAGGGCAAACATTTTCACATGTTCAATTCTAATTAATTTTTCATTCAATTCTTCAAATACAAAATTATAGAAATTCTGATTGAATCTCCAAGATCTGCTTGAAATCGCATTTCTTACAGAGTTTTTCTAGTTAGAATTTCTTACTGAAATTATAGAAATTCTGATTGAATCTCCAAATATTGAAGATCTGCTTGAAATCGTATTTCTTACACGGTATTTCTAGTTAGAATTTCTTAATGAAGTGAGAAAATCTAGTGACATCAAGCATTGCGAAAACAACAATAAGCCAAGTTTATGTATCTCTCGAACTATCTATTTAGATCCCAGAAGGCAATGAATGGATCAAATGCTTATCAGGAATAGAAGCCTTTGATATCACATATGGTGCATACTCTGTCCAAGTTGCAGGCGATGATAGGAAGGCGATAATAGAGGAACTTCAACCATGTACCGAGTATGACATTTCTATAAGGGTTGTTAACAAAGATATGACGGGACCTGCAAGTGAAATAGTCATGGGAGTTACAGGTAACTTTCGCGCATATTGCTAAGGGTGGGTTTACTATGACGACTTGTCGTCGACGAAAGGTAACGGACTTGAATATCAAATCCAGATTTGCTGACGTATGGTAGCGACCTTTAGCGATACCTAGACAACAAGTGACGGCTGGTAGCGACCTTGGCACGTAAAGGAAAGAAGGCTGACGACGGGTCATAGAGGGTTACGTTCCTTTTCGTCAGCCAAGGTCGCTACCAACTGTAACTTGTCGTCGAGGTGTCGCTGAAGGTCCGAGTCGTTATCATCCGTCAGCAAATCTTGATTTGATATTCAGGTACATTACCTTCCGTCGACGACAAGTCTTCACAGTGTAAACCCACCATAAACAAATGATCAACATATGTATTACATCAAATAGCTTCATTTGTAGGATTGTTCAAGGATAGTAAACTTAATGGTTTGTTTCCACAATGTTGAAAGAAGAGGGTTTTTTTTTTGTTCCTAAGAGTTAACAAAATAAACAAGGAAAAATCATTTTGAATCGAATAGATATGGAAAGACTAAACACACCAATTGAGTTCCCGTTGCTTTAAAACAAGTAATTTTGCAAACGTCAATACAATTATAAAATAATGTAAATATGATTATGATAATAAAATGAGTTGTAAACATAACAATGTTTGACTCATGTATTCTCCATTCCAACCTAAAAGTATTGTAACTGACTCCAACTGATCATTTTTCATAAAATTAAAAAAAAGATGTGCTTTTTGCTTGTGAAATGTATTATTTTGGTAATGTAATTGCTTATGAATTCTGTTGTCATTACGTTTAGTTGTAAACGTAACAATGTTTGACTCAGGTATTCTCCAGACCAACCTATTAGTATTTTAACCGACTCCAACCGATAATTGTTCATAAAATTAAAAAGATATGACTTTTGCTTGTGAAATGTATTGTTTTAGTAATGCAATTGCTTATCTGTTGTCATTACTTTAAGCACCAACAAAAGTGTCATCTTTGACAATTAACTCACAAACTCATGGCGAATTGCAAGTCGATTGGGTCGAACCCAAAGGTTGCAGAGTAGATAGTTATGTCATCTCATATCGGCTAATAAATCAAGATCAGTGTCTAGAAATGGACGGCGAAGTGAAAAAAGAAGCCTCAACAGACACAAATATACGACTACAAGGACTTGAGAGTTATTCAACATATGAAGTTACTGTAACTGGTATACTTGATAGCGTTGAGGGAGACTCTGAAACTGAAAATGGTGATACAGAAGAGACAGGTGAGATGCCAATTTGTAGTAGTGCGATAGACATATTGGTCTTTATATCAGGTGACCCAAAATGGTTACATGTAGAAAAATTATACCGTGGGTATCATCGGCAAACATAGGTTTTCAAAAACTACCCTAAGTAATTATTTGTGCCAGACCTGAAATACACCCTAAGAACAGAACCAAATGATTCGATACCCTAAATAAGTTAATTTTGTTTCCCAAACCTAAACAAGGTAGTCAAAAAGAATACACGTTCCTAGTCCGACACGCCACTAGTCTGAAAATGAAATACGTTGCGCTAGTCCGACACGACGTTAGTCCGACACGGCGCTAGTCCGGAAATGAAATACACGGCGCTAGTCCGAATATGCAATGGATTTTAGATTCGGACTAGCGCAGTGGATTTTTGTTTGAAATATACACAATACATTTTTGTCGGACTAGCGCAGTGGTTTTCAGAATTATGGCACTGCGCTAGTCAGACAGAAAATTCGGACTAGCACAGTGCTTTTTTTTTCCATTTCAAAATTCGGACTGACGCAGGGTTTTTCGGATTAGCGCAGTGCTTTTCAATAGTAGTGTTTAATAGTAGTGTCATGTAGTATGTTCTACGTATTGAGTCTACGCAGTAAGTGGAAGACAACCTAGGGTTGTGCAATCCAGGGTTGACTATCATGTAGGTAATAATATATATATATTATACATTACTTTATAAGCTTACTTTATTTATAAAGCTAAATGTGCCGACATGCATTATTTATTTTTCTTAAAAAACTCTTATATTCAGCTCCATCAGGACCACCAAAGAATATCACCAATGATCCTGTTGTTGATAACAGTGCTTCATTTTATTGGGAAGCTCCAGTTTGTGGCACACGAAATGGAATGATAACAGTCTATGAGTATGCGTTTGGTTCAGCAATAGGATCAATAGATTCAAAGAACTTGACTGTTGCATTCTACGAGCTTGACTTCTTCAGAGAATATGAATTTCAAGTGAGAGCTGCGACATCGCAAGGAAGTGGTCCTTATTCTGATACTATTAAAATCACAACACCAGAATCATGTAGGTATCATGTAGAAAAAATATTAAAATAATAATAGTGCCAGCCATTGTTAAGCTTACTTCCGACCTTTTTTCATCTGTGCTAGCTCTTGCTCAGAGCTGTCAACTACTCTCTGCAGTACAATGTAAAAGTGTGTCCTTTCGCCCAGACACCGGTGTGATAGTAATGGAAGTCCACTGAACTCAAAGTCCTAGTTTTCTTAGTCCGGGAGATAACAAAAGCTGGGGATAATAGTCCGGCGGACTTTAGTTCCACGGTATTAAAATTCGGCATCTAGTTATGCAAGTCCGAGTATGGACTTTGATTCCTTGGGAATTAATGCTCATGGACAATCATTCCTTGACATGAATGTCTCGTAGAACAACGAACCCACAGGTTTCTAAGTCCGGGGATAAATAAACCCCGAGATGTCCATTACTGAGATTCGTTGTCCGAGGGACAACATTTCCGTAGTTAATGGTCCGTTAGGCATTTAAAACGTGGAGAAATTATCTAAGAAGAAATGCTCATAAAATTCTAAGTATATTTTATACCCATTTTAAGTTGATCTGCCCTAAGAAAAAAGTGCATAAACACATAATAAATAAATAAATAAATAAAATTGTGCTTTCCACTGCACCATCGAAGCGGTTGCAAGTCGTCGTCGATTTTAGCCTATTTATCATGCCCTTTGTCAATGTCAAACATAGCGTAAAAGGACATTTAATCCAGGCGGACACTTATTACTGTGACTGCTGTGACAGTAACAAAGGTTCGCTAGGATTCTTAGTCCGTCTACTACACTATAAAAGTATAAATCAATGCTAAGTACATATCAATCAATCAATCAATCAATGATACAAGTACTTGCATAACATGCATACCCCATGAAGGAGTCTATTCGTATATGTTTTAATGAAACTGTTGTAATGAGAAGACATAACATATGTGATTACACTTTCTAAAAACATTGAAGAGCTTAATCAAAAATAGGTATGTCATTCACCTGGGTTGGTACATATATATTTAAAGTAACGTCATCTAACTGAAACTAGCTACAAGGTCATCAGCATCATAACCTAGTAAAAAGGATGATGGCATTACTCGTGAGTATTATTTTCTGGTTAGTTTCAAGACGAATGGGCCCAAATCAAACATTGTTACTTCTTATCCAGCGAACGTGGTCTGGAGATTTGGAGAATCTAGTATAGTAACCCGACAATGTCGCCGTTTGGCGTATTTCCACGCCACAAAGCAATAAGAGACGATGAAACAAATTTCAGATTTACAAACTGTATTGTACTGTTATAGATCCAAAGGCAGCTCCACAAAATATTCAGTCCGTGGAAAGCATCGAAAGACAGCTAACTTTCCGATGGGAACAACCACCAGAAGACGATAGAAATGGTGTTATTACCCTATACGAATATGAGTTTGACATAAACACAGAATTACCTGGAATCACAGAATGGCCTTTAAATAATTCTACAGACAAAACAGAAGTAGTTTTTGATGAGTTACCACACAATACAATGTTTCAGTTCCGGGTCAGAGCGAGAACATCAGTCGGTCCGGGTCCTTTCAGTGTCACACAGTTTGCAAGTACTCCACACAAGAAAGGTCCGAACAGTAAGTACCAGGTGTTCCAAAAAAATGTTACATATAGAAAAAAACTGAAAAAAGATAGTTTGCAATAGCAGTTGGAGGACTCAAACTCTACATAACTTGTGATACATATCTCTGCTAGATGTTTGCAAAATGTTAATATAACATCAATATTATTTTTTAGTTGTCAACAAAGATAGATAGATACCTATTTCCGAAACGTATTTGTTCAAAATTTCACAAAATCGTAATCATGTTCGTTAGATATACCCTCGTTCAATCCATGTGAACTTGAAATTGGAAGGCCAAAATAAAACATATATAGCTTTTTTTCTTTCAACGTAGATAAAAATGTATTCTGCTATATATCCTGTACACCACACCACACACAAACCTCCTAACACCACAATATCCACGCACTCTACACGTACACGCCAAGCACTTACACAACTAAGTGCAATATCGGCAATCCAATTTATGGTGCAAAGTACATTTGATTATAGATTAATAAATGCGTATTTCATGCGCGAGTGAAATGAGGCAAAATCAATGCACGCGTGGTCAATTTTGATGCGTCCAATTCACGAAGCCCGTAGGGGCCGACTGTATTGGACAGCAATTAAGATTTACCGCAAGTGTATTGATTTTGTCTCATTTTACGAGCAAAATGGAATGCAGATTTATTAATCCAACTCATACACGACAAAACATAATACTCTACCTTTTGTGAAAAGAAATAAGGCTTTTATTATATGACCATCAAAGTCCAAAACTTTCCTAAACTAAATAAATCATCATCCGACAAAAACAATTGAACATTCATGCTCACTAAACCCCCGCCACGCAAACTGGAACGCAACAAGCGCAGTGCATTGTGAAGTTTCACTGCACTCCGCGTACTTCGTATTCTTGCTTTCTGATTGGCTAGGTGACACGCGGAGTGTATGAATGTACAATATAGGTTGGAATAATAAAAATTATATTGCCTTTTGGTTTATGCGATCAAATGTGTATCTCATGATCTATGTCGCCTTTTTCGCACGACTTTAAATAGTGGCGTTGCATCATATTCTAAATCTGAAACCATAAACATTTTGTCTTTCAGCGGCGCTGGTGACAGGAGTTAGTGTCGGCATCGTATTTCTTATTTTGATTATTTTGATCATTGTTACCGCAGTTTTCCTTAAAAGGTAACTTATTGTTGTAAGATGAAATTTAGCTCAAATACAGGATGTTTTAAAACCTTTATTAGATCTCCATGTGTACCTGTAAGCTCTTTTAGGAATAAAACGAAATTCTCAATTCAGAAAAAAAAAAGATGTAACATCGGAAAGCATGTTTGCAATTTTGGCAATGTTAGCTGACCTACCCTTGAAAAAAACATTGAATGCATTTGGCAAGTGTATGTCACCAGACGTGACCAAAGCTTGCAAACATACTTTTTATTTTTGAAAATGCATCTTATATTTTTAACACCTCGTCTTCCTAATGGGGGAGAAGGGTGATTACCACCCCTCTCCTGACGGTTGATTGCCGATTGCACCAAAACGCAAAGCAAAGTAAGCCTGGACATTTAAATATTTTTATCACTGGCGTAACAACCGG